>VBSM01003225.1:4532165-4554788 GCA_008086735.1 Cheirogaleus medius | reverse complement strand
AACTCCTGACCTCAAGCGATCCTTCTGCCTCAACCTCCCAGAGTGCTAGGATTACAGGTGTGAGCCACTGAGCCTGGCCTAAGTATAACTCTTGACAGGCAGTTCCCTCACCTGGTGGGATCAGGGAGGTGCAGGTACACAAGCCCCGGATGGTCTGTGTGCTGTGGACATCAGCCAGCAGGCTGGGAAATGGATTTGGCATGTTAGTGACACAGAGGTCATTTAAGAAAGCATCTATGGGCCGGGCGCGGTGGCTCACGCCTATAATCCTAGCACTTTTGGAAGCCCATGTTGGAGGATCACTTGAGTGTGTGAATGAAAAAGCCTAGGAAATGAGCCAAGAGTCATCCATGGGAGGCAAGCACACGGGTCCCCTGCCACCACAGCTCATTCATACTGGCTGCTCTGGGGAGTCTGTTGCTGATGTGTTTCCTGTGCTTTCAGAAGTCAGGGTTCCAGCCCTTGTACTGCCACCTCTGGTGCCAGTCGCCAGCTGATGGTGCTGGAAGGGAAGTCAGTCCCCTACTTCTCCTCCCTGGACTCCAGCATTGACACCCTGAAGAAGAGAGCCCAGGAACTGATCGAAAACATCAACGAGAGCAGGCAGAAGGACCATGCATTCATGACCAACTTCAGGGATAGCCTCAAGATCAAGGTGACAGATTCCCCCCAGCAGGCATGGGTGGCATTCCTTACGTAAAAGGGGAGGGAGTGAACTGCTGATGGGCGTGTTATATTCCAGGCATAGTGCTAGACAATTCACACACACAACACATGCTGCTCAACTCACGATGGGGTTAAATCCTGATAAACCCATTGTGTAAACCAAAATTATCTATTTCTTTTTTCCTGAGACAAGGTCTCACTCATGCCTATAATCCTAGCACTCTGGGAGGCTGAGGCGGGAGTGTTGCTTGAGGCCAGGAGTTTGAGGCTGCAGTGAGCTATGATGACACCACTGCACTTAAGCTTGGGCAGCAGAGCAAGTCTCTGTCTCAAAAACAAACAAACAAAAACCCCATTCCTTTGATACCACCACCCAGAGGCCACTTTGTTGCATGTTTCTTCTAGTCCCCATTCTGCATAATTTCTTCCTAACCTGGTTGGGCATATTCTATATACAGTCATGCATCACTTAACAACTGGGATAGTTCTGAGAAATGTGTCCTTAGGTGATTTTGTCATCATGTGGACATCCGTAGAGTATGGTATAAGCCTGTTGCTCCTAGGCTACAAATCTGTACAGCATATTACTGTACTAAACACAATTGTAGGCCATTATAACGCAACAGTAAGTATTTGTGTATGTAAACATAGCAAAGGAATACTAAAAATACAGTATTATAATCTTATGGGACCACTGTTGTATATATATGGTCTGTCACTGACCTAAATGTTATGTAGCACATGACTGTATATAGTTTTGCCTCTTGCTTTTAAAAAATAAATAAAATTTAACATATAGGCCATTTCATCCCTAGTCACTGCAATGGAGTTGTTTTTACTGTTTTTATAAGCTAAATTGCAGACATCTAAGAGATCCCCTTAGAACAAATGTCTGCTGATGCCTCTTCTTTGGTTTTCCACCTTATTCTCGAAAAGGTTTCGGATCTGGCAGAGAAGTTAGAGGAGAGGATGTACCAAATTTATAATCACCACAATAAGATCATCCAGGAAAAGCTCCAACAATTCACTCAGAAGATGGCAAAAATCAGCCATTTGGAGACAGAGCTCAAACAAGTCTGCCACACCGTGGAGACCGTGTACAAAGACCTGTACATCCAGCCTGAGGTATGACAAAGTCTCTCGGGGTGGTTCTGGAGAGTAGGGGTCGTGATGGCCCAGTTGAGAGTAAGCATGAACAAAACTCCAGCACCCAGCCCTCAGCCACGGGGCCACAATCACCGCAAAGCCCTCGGCACTCTTGCCAAGAAGCAGGGCCGTTGTCATTCCCCGATGTCGTGGGGTCAGAAAAGACACAGTGCCCTACACCCTTGCCAGTCGATTTCCCGCCAACAGCCCTGGTATGTGCCCCCCAGGCCTGGGCAGTGCCTAATCCAAGTTTATTTATTACGGCAGAGTTTAAGATGCAGACACGGGCCAGACTTCTATAAAGGGAGCTCCCCACCATGTTCCAAACATGTTCATTCCTCCTGTGGCTGTGACACTACTTCTCAGGTGGTTACCAGTAAATGTGGCCCGACACCGTGGGGTCAGATGTGCAGATTCTTTATTTTCCTCTCCTCTGTCCTGCCCCAATGTCCAGCATAAGGCACTGCCCCCAGATGGGAGGGTCAGAGGGCACACAATGAACCCTTGGTGTGACGGGAGTCTGCTCAGTCGGACACCAGGGTGGTCTTGAAGCTGCTGCAGGGTCACTCTCCTTCCCTCGAGAGAAGCTGCTGCTGTGTTCCAAGTTAAATACAGTCTGTTCTCATCCATGGTTAAAAGTGGGATTGAGAAACTTTCCAGAGAATTCCATCTTCTTTTTAAAGAGCCCATCACAACAACTTCAGAAGGGAATTGATATTTAAAAATCTGTCTCTCATTTCCCGCCACAAATGTTGGCTCCATCCACCACCTCCCTTATAAGCTCAGAGCACAGCATTCCCAGGGTCCGGCCAGGCGTCCCTCTGAGAAGGGGCCTCAGAGCATCGGGCCCCTGGTGAAGTAGATTCACTTGCCAGCCTTGAACGCCTGAATTCCCGTGATAGCTCTGCCGAGGATCAGAGCATGAATGTCATGTGTACCTGGACAAGATTCATAGAGTCAGTGTAGAGTCTTAACAGCTTGCAAATCCCCTATAACATCAGTCTTCATGTCCCCCCCAGGCCACCACTTCAGAAGAACAGACCCACAGAGATAGTGAATGCTGACAGCTGCTCGGAGACTCACGCCTTAGTGACAGCCACCAAGAGAAGGCTCAGAGGCCACCGTTTGGGCCATGCTGAAAAAATTGTTTTTCATAGTTCTGTAGTACATCTTGGCAAAAAAAAAAAAAAAAAAAAAAAAAACTCCTTGTGCTGGACCCCAAAATGCAGTAAGTCTGGCCCCTGTGTGGGCCCAGCCTGAGCGCTCCCCACACTTGGCAAATCCCCCCACCCTCACCCCACACAGTTGATTAAATGTTTGATTTTCAACCCAGCCAAGCTTCCTTCCCACAGAGGCCGAGGGCCCGTTAGCTAGGTGGAAACGTGGCAAGTCCTTTCTTACCCCTAGGAGGGACAGGAAAGCAAACACATCACAGAAACGATCACTTGTCACAGCTCATCTCCCCCGACCTGAAGCTGCACATCCCAGAGCCTCCCACAGCCCACTCCCTCGCATCTGCCCGTTGCTCTTCCCAGTTTCCAGGGACAGAAGGCAGAGATCATGGCTTCCCTTTCAGAGGTAAATAGTTGTTTACTTTCTAAAGCACAAATCTCACCTGTTCCCCCTTCTGCTTGTCCTAAGGGCCATTCCCATGCCTGTAGGATCCCTCCTTTCCCCAGCCCTCCCTCATGCTATTTCTGGAATGTCCCATCCAGCTGCCTGATGGAGACAGGATTTGGGGCTGTGGGACCCACCCTTGGTTCAGTTCTTTTGTTGCTGGAAAAGTGTAGGGAAGGCACTTCTGCAAATGCTGTCTTCTCTATCTGGAAGCTTCTCTGCCCAGGGAGCTCCTATCTCCCTCTTTCTGCACAGCTCATACTGGTTTCCCCTTTTTTTCTTAATTATATTTTTCCACATCTGTCTTCTCACCAAGCAAGGGGCTCCCTCAGCCCCCATGTGAGTCACCACTAGTTTTAGGGTGCATACACCACAGTCTGCAGATAACTTTTTTCTTTTTCTCTTTTTTTTTAATTTTTAAAAATTTCCTTAGAAATAGGGTCTTACTCTGTCACCCAGGCTGGAGTGTAGTGACATGATCATAGCTCACTGTAACCTTGAACTCCTGGGCTCAAGCGATACTCAGCCACCCAAGTAGCTGGGACTATAGGCATGCACCACCACACCTGGCTAATTTTTAAATTTTTTGTAGAGATGGGATCTTGCTATGTTGCCCAGGCTGGTCCTGACCTCCTAGCCTCAAGTGATCTTCCCGCCTCAAAGGCCTTCCTTTTTCTCTTAACAAAATGGAGTGGTGATTGCTGTGTGTAGCTTCACTCTCACCCCCTTCCATCCACCAGCTCGCTGGGGAGTGTGCCTCACTCCAGGGATGCCCTTGGAGGCTGCCCCTCAGCCTTAGGAATGTGCCTCCTTCCGAACATCTGGGACAAAGGGCTGGGAGGTCCTCTCATGGCCTGATGGGGGCCTTTGTTTGGTGCATGAAGCACTTCACTTCTACAGTCCCATGTGAGCAACTCCAGATGAGGGACACAGAGGTGTGACTTGCCCCAGGTCACACTGTCACTTGGTGGAGTAGGACTCGGGCCTATCCCTGCCCCAGACACTGAGGCCACTGTGACCCCCACCACCACGGGTCCAGCTCCTACCTTCATAGGTATTCACGGCCTCTAGGTTCATGGCGTGCCGGATCACGTGATACTCATCTGAAATCCCATTCCCGCCCAGCATGTCCCGGGCCTGGCGGGCGATGTCCAGGGCTTTCCCACAGTTATTCCTCTTCAGCAGGGAGACCATTTCTGGGGCGGCCCTGGGAGTGGCACATGCGCATAACAAGCATTGGGCATCCCGGCGTCCCAATGCCGGGAGGCAAACCTAATGGGGGGTGGAGATTCCCCCAATGCAGCCACTGAGCTCCCAGTGACAGACCAGTGGGGCTGTCCCTGGCCAGGCCCATCAAGGCCAAGAGGTAGGAGAGAAAGGATAGGTTCCCCGGGGCCACCAGGTGGAAGGACCTTTTTCCCCTGGGAAGAGCGCAAGGACTCTGGCCAAAGCTGCCCCCCCCCCCCCACCGTGTGCAGCCCCTACTTGTCCTGATCCTTCAAGCGGCCCAGCTGCAGACAGGCATGGAGGCCCAGCGTGATCTCAGTGAGCATGTCGGCCAGCTTCTTCTGAATTAGCTGGTTCCTGGCCAGCGGGACACCAAACTGGATCCTAGATGGGCAAGGGCAGGTAAGGGCAGTCCCCATCCTAGGGCCCCTGCTCCGGGAAGCCTCCCCAGGGCTCACCCTGGCCCTGTCGTTGACTCAGCCCTTCCCTGCTCAGGAGGACTCCACTGGCCATTTCACAGAGCGGGGAACTTAGGCCTTGTGGGCAGGGTCTGGTGAGTCACTGCTGGGTAGGGTAGGGGATGGAACCCAAGCCACCCCACACACCTGTCCAGGGTGTACTGCCGGGCCGTGTGCAAACAGAATTCGGCGGCTCCAAGCACGCCCCACGAGATGCCATACCGGGCGTTGTTCAGGCAGCCAAAGGGACCCTGTAGGGTTGACAGGGGGCCTCAGCCCCACCCAGGAGACACTGAGAGGGCCTGTGCAGAACTGACTCTGGAGCAGGGGAAAGCCCCCTCCTCAGACACCCCAGAAAGGGGGACCTGGCACCGAAGCTTCGTGCCTGCTCACTCTTGGTTTGCACACCGCTCTGCCCAGCCCTGCATCTGGGTTCTGTCTGTGCTCAGGTCACAGGAAGGTGCACGTGAGTCAAAGGATTAAGCCGGTCCAGGCCCATGTGTGTCCCGGGCAAAGCCAGTATGAGCAAGATGGTCACCAAACGGGCATTTTTTAGCACATCAGTAAGTTGGGCAGAGCCTCCCAGAATCACTGCGTGAGCTCCACAGGCAGAGGGAGCTTGTCAGTGTGGTCCCCAGCACAATGCCTGCCTGAGAAAGGTGACCCAGCAGGTGACCCTACGCCAGTTCCCAAGGTGGCCACTGCTTACCCCCAGGCCAGACGCGCTGGGCAGCACGTTCTCCTCGGGCACCTCCACACCATCCATGATGATCATGCCCGTGGCCGAGGCCCGCAGGGAGAACTTGCCCTCGATCTTGGGGGCCGAGAGACCCCGCATCCCCTTCTCCAGCAGGAAGCCCCGGATGCAGCCATCTTCACACCGAGCCCACACTACAAACAGGTCGGCCACAGGCGAATTGGTGATCCTGGGGGTGGGACAGTTAGTGAAGGGTCTGGCCACCACCCTCCTGCCCCTGTCCACCCACCCACTTGCTGCCCAGGCCCCTCACCAGGTCTTGGTCCCATTGAGGGTGTAGCTCTTGTTGGATGGGTTGTGGTGGGCTCTGGTCTCCATGCTGCTGGGGTCACTCCCACAGTTGGGCTCTGTGAGCCCGAAGCAACCCAGCAGCTCCCCCTTGGCTGCAGACACAAGACAGGCTCATGGGGCCATCTGGCCTCTTAATCTATTCCCAAACCAAAAACTGTCACCCTTGCCAGTGAGCCAGGCCTCATAACCAAGGTGGGTCTGGCCCTGCGTTCACAGCATTCCCAGGGGTGTGGGAGACAGGTGCCTCCAGGCCAGAATCTCAATGCCATTATGTGGAGGGGGCCCCGGAGAGTCAGGAAGGAGCTGGCCAAACTCTGTTTGGAAGGGCAGGAGGAGTTAGGCGGAAAGGTGTGGGAGAAGTAGTCCCGGCAGAGGGAACAGAACATGCAAAGGCCAGACGGTACATTTGGGGATTTTCAAGTAGCTAAGTCTGGCTGAGGAGGACCAGTCGAGAGTGGCCAGAGATGAGGGTGGAAAGTCCAGTAGAGTCCTGGTCACGTGGGGCCTCGTGGACCTGGTTAAGAAGTTAAGACTTCGGGCTCGGATGGGGGGGGCAAAGAAAGTGAACCAGGAGGGAGATGATAGTGGTGACAGAGGAGTAGAGTTGAGAGACACCTAGGAGTGGACAGTCAGGGCTGGCATGGGATCAGATGTGCAGGTGAGGCCCAGGACTTGGCAGAGGGTCCGAGTGACCACTGGTGCTATTTGAGATAGGGACAGAGGATGGGCTCAGGGGACAGTCCCACAGGCAGCTGCTCACCCAGCCGGGGCAGGTACTTCTGCCGTTGCTCCTCACTGCCGTAGGCGTAGATAGGATGCATGACAAGGGATGACTGGACACTCATTGCTGACCTGTAGCCACTGTCCACACGCTCCAGCTCTCGGGCCAGAAGCCCATAGGCCACAGATGAGACCCCAGCACAGCCATACCCTGGTGGTAGTAGAGAAGGAGAAGGTAGGACAACAGAGGACAAAGCCCTGCCCAAGCTGGGACCAGGGACCCCTGGGGTCCAAGAGACAGATAGGGGCACACAAGGAGGCAGGCATCGAGCTGAAGGTTATCCATCTCCTCACAGCCACTATCAGAGAGAAGGATAACAGCCCCACTTTACAGACTAGGAAACTATGGCTCAGGGAAAGAAAGGGGCTTTTCAGGACACAGTGGGGTCCACAGAATGCAAAGAGAAATTTATCCCTACCTTTAATGGTGGGGCCCAGCACACCCAGCTCCCCCATCTCCGAGATGATCTCCCGATGAAAAACTGCCAAGGGAGAGATGCCAAGTTCAGGTCCAGCCCCAGGGACAGAGGGGCCCAGAGGCTAGGACAGGCAGAGCTGGTGTGAATGGCGGAGGGTGAGGCTCCAGTGGGATGGGCAGCCCCAAGGCACCCACCCGCCCGCCCGGCCACCTTCGTTGCGATTGGCTAGCAGGATGCGAGGCATGAGTCGTTCCTGGCAGTAGCTGCGGAAGGTGTCCCTGATGAGGGTCTCATCTGCCGTCAGCTGCTCCTCCAGCACCAGCGGGTCCTGCCAGTCAAACTGGGGATGCGAGGCTGGGGAGAGGAGCAGAGGTGGCCTAAGTCCGGCCCGCCCGCCCACCCACCACGCCCTCCTCTCCACCCCTCAGCCCCACCCCTCCACCCTGATCTGGCTCCCTGCTGAAGCGGGCTGCAAACAGGACCGGAAAGGTGACCTTTCTCTGACCCCACAGGGACAGGACACTCATACCTCAGCGCCTCTGACCCTGCGCACGACCCTGCCATCCCGCCCGGGCAGCTCTCGGATTCTGGGACACAGTCCACCCGGGGCAGACAGACAGGGGCTGAAGACGCACGGCGCGACCAGGGGTCCTTACACTTGGCCGGTCGGCTCTGGGTCCTCCCGCCTTTCTCTACAAACACAGGACGGGAAAGTCACCCCAGGAAAGTCCCCGAGCCCCCAGTCCCTCGCTCTGCACCCCATCCCCGGCCCCGCACTGACCGGTCTGCGCCGCCGTCGAGACCCATGTGCGCAGGACGCGCAGACCGGGCCCGCGGCTCAGCAGCCGCGCGGATACGCCTCTCAGGGCCATGCAAGCGGCGGACGGGCGAGCGGAGCAACGACGGCGACCTGGAAGAGCGGGGCCATCAGCGCGGAGCGGCTCCCAGCAGCGGCCTCGGATCCCCGCGCCCTCCTTACCTGGTGCCTCCCAGCCCACAGAGTGCAACTGACTGAGGCCTTTGACCTCCGCCGGACCTGGGTGGAGCGGAGGCCGAATGCAGCTTCTCATTGGTTCCGCCAAAGACCCGGTTCCTCCGCAGCTCTGCCTTTTAAAGGGACCACAGCAGACCTACCCATGAAAGCAGGCGCGCCCAAGCCCAGGCATATTAGCCTCTTTAAGAAGCAGAAGCGGGAAGGGGCGGAAAACGAGTGCCCCTACCCGATTGGCCAGCTGTATTTCCTCTCTTATTGGCCACAGGAGGGGGGCTCGGCTCACTCCTGATTGGTTATTTGCAGTAGGTGTATGCTGAGGGATCCAAGAGTTAAATAAGGAAACTGAGGCATGAGAAAAAAATGAGTCCTGGAACCCGAGAGGCCAGACGTCTAAGTCTCCTCTAATGGGTGCTGGTGGAGGGAAAGATGGGCTCCGAGTGGGCGATTGTACAGTCTGTCCCAAGAAGCACGTGTAGCTCTGTGTGTGTGTGTGTGTGTGTGTGTGTGAGATTCTGCGGGTCTATGTTGTGATGTGCCTGAGTGTGCGTCTGTGTGTGGGTGGGACTGTGTGCCTGTGACTTTGTGGTGCTATTATGGTGCATCTTTGTGGTTGTATTTGTTGAATTTTACCTGATTGTGTGTTTGTGTGGGGCTGTTTCTCTGGAATGTTGTGTGATACTGAAACCCTGTGTGTGTGTGTGTGTATGATTATTTCTACATAGGTGTATGTCCTGTTTTGTGGTGTTGATTGTGTGTTTATACGGTGCTATATGACTCTGATTGTGTTCTGTAGTTGTGATTGGAACTGTGTATTTATTTGAGGCTGGGACCTGGGTGTCCCTGGACCCTCCCACCTTCTGGGCCCTTCTTACCGTTAATCTCCAAATAAAATGGTTTGAACCCTCCTCCTCACACAGCAGGGAGTTTGTCACTACCCTGAAATGTCTGGGATTCTACATAGCACCTGTTCTGGTTACCTCCCTCCTGCAGACAGTGGCCTCACTCCTTCCTTCCTTTCCCCAAAGTCTTCTCCCCTGGAGCTGCTATGGGTGTAGCAGTTCTCCAATTCTCAAGTGACATCAGAGGGAGATGACAATGTACACACTTGAAAACCCAAATTGTGGCTCAGACCTTACTACCCTGGCAAGTCCATCATCCCTCCTGGCCACACACTCCTGACGCCCTTGTCCCCCAGCCAAATGCCTCCCTCTTCTCTCTCAGGACTCTTGTCCTTTTGCCTCACCTTTCAGAGCCAGACATGCCTGTGTAGTGCCTGATCCTAAACCAGGGAGATCTTTCCCCAAGAGAAACTCTGTTTTCCTCACTGGAAAACCACTCCAATTCCAGCCATTCTGTTTAATTGAGGTGAAATTTACACAACATAAAATTAACCATTTTTTTTAATGAGATGAGATCTCACTCTGTCACCCAAGGTGGGGTGCAGTGCTGTGATTATAGCTCACTGTGGCCTTGAACTCCTGGGCTCAAGTGATCCTCCTGTCTCAGCCTCCCAAAATGCTGGGATTACAGGTGTGAACCATGACACCCAGCTCATGTTTTATGTGTTAGTGTCTGAGGCTATATCTGTGTTTTATCAGCTTGTGGGACTGCGTTCTCCAATATTTCTGTACAACATCTCCAGGAATCCCTGTGTGTCTGGTGGCTTATGGCTAAGTTGTGTCAGTGGGATTGTGGAATTTTGCCTGATTGTTTTAGTGCATATGTGTATGATTATGTCTATGATTCTATATCTTAAGGATTATGTGGCTATAACGTTGTGTAACCAATATAGCACAGAGCTGTGTTTTTGTGCCTGGGACGTGTGTCTGTGCATGGTCCATATGCATGCACAGACACACAATTACATGTGCAGGGGTGACCAAGGGACCAGGAGCTTGTGTCACCATGTAATTGCATGGCTGTGTGTATGACTATAAATTATGTGTCTGTGATGTGTGTCCATGTCCCCTACCCAGGCTCCCAGGGCACTGGAGTGGAGGTCTCTGTTGTAGAACCTCAGATCCTGTCCCCGTGTTTGGCAAAAATCAAGCAGCAGCTAGGGGCAGAGCCACCGTATGGGTCTGCTGCAGTTCAGGTGCAGCCTGTGGCATGATCCAACAGTCCCAGCCTCCCTCCCGGCCCCCACTGCACTGGAGCAGCTGTAACTGCACAAGCCTCAGCTGCCTCCACGGTCTTATGCAGTGGCAACTGAGGACCCACGGCAGACACTAGTGGGCTGCTTGGCAAGGGGCTCCCTCCTGCCACAGGGCTCAGACCCTAGGAGCTCCTAACCCAGGCAATTTAAAGCCATGCTTATTTGAAGACCCAACCCCCTATTCACCAGGGGACAGAGCTCTGGCTGGTCTGGGCCCCCACCTGATAGCAGCCTCCAGCATCTGGGGTGTCTGATAATGCTTGGCAGGGAGTTTGTGCCAAGTCCCGCCATCAGCACGGCTGTTGCTGTTTATTGGGGAGGGGGAGGGCTGCAGAGTCCTGCTTGGGGGACAGGGGGTCCCACAGCCTGTTCCCAGTATACCCATGCTACCTGTCACCCCTTCTCCAGGAAGGCAAACAGAGGCCAGGCCCCCAAGTCTCTCCTTCTTTGGGGATCCAGTGCCTTTCTTTGTACCTGAACCCCCAACCACTGAGCCCCCAGCCCCTGATGTCTGACTTGGCTTTGGATACAGGGTATTTAAGGCCCAGCCACAAACAGGCTGAGGTGAGGTCTGTTCCCCAGAAACAGTGACCCCCCCGCCTTGTCATCCCTTATCAGGGGCTGCAGCCAATCAGCAGAGGGCAGACAGGAGCCCTCCAAGAGGCCATCAGAGCCTCAGAGCCCACGAGGCAGCCAAGGGAGAGGAGGCCTGAGGCCCAGGGTGGGCACCAGCTAGCCATGGCCACAGCCGAGACCGCCTTGCCCTCCATCGGCACACTCACCACCCTGGGCCCCTTCCCGGAGGCACAGGAGGACTTCCTCAAGGTAGGGCCAGGCGCGGTCTAGGTGGGGTGGCTGGGACCCAGGGCCACAGCCACAGATCTTGGGGACCAGGCCTGTACCTTGCCCTGGAATCAAGAGACCTGACCAGGACTGAGGTACCTTCAGCCCGGGTCAGGGATCTAAGCTTGGTCTGGGGGAGGGTGGTCTAGGAGGTTGAGGTTCTGGGTAGGGCTTATTTCTGTATTAGAAAACTGAGGCTCTGAGCCGAACACCCACATGGGTCTAGGCTGAGAGAGACAACTCCTGCACATTGGTGGAGAATGGTGAATATGCCTGGGGGGCACCCAACATTTGGTAATTAATCTTGCTGGGAGACAGGGAAGGAGAGGGACGTTCTGGGGGGAAACTGAGTCAACAACTGGGGCCCTCCTAGCCTTTCATCTCCAGCTCTGCTACCCCTTCCCCCATCTCTGAGTGTGGTTCCAGATAATGGAAGTCTTATCTCCTGTCTCCAGCCAGACCTGATCCGTCCTCTGTCCCTGGGGCTGAGGGGTTTGGGGGGGGGGGCAGCGTGGGGGAGTGGGATAGATTGACAACGGACAGGAAAAGACCCTTTTCCAAAGCCTCTGGCCAGGCTGTCCCCATCAGGGTGTCCAGCCCCTGCTGTCCCCAGTTAGGGTACCTTCGTGTCCACCGAAGCCTCAAACCTGCCTGCTCCCTCCTGCAGTGGTGGCGCTCCGAAGAGGAGCAGGACATGGGCCCGGGTCCCCCTGACCCCACGGGGCAGCCCCCCCACATGAAGCTGGAGTTGGAGGACCCGCCCAGGGAGGACGAAGACAATGACAGGGACGCAGATGTCACCTGGGACTTGGATCTCCTCCTCACCAACTTCTCGGGCCCGGAGCCGGGCGGCGTGCCCCGAACGTGCGCTCTGGCGCCCAGCGAGGGTCCTGGGGCGCAATACCTGCCGCCGCCGCCGCCCGAGACTCCGGGCGAGTATGTGGCCGGCCCGGAGTCGGTGGCTGGGCTCTTGGGTCCCGAGGAGCACTTGGGCTGGGCGCGCCCTACCCTGCGAGCCCGGGCCCCGGACGCCTTCGTGGGCCCAGCCCTGGCCCCGGCCCCTGAGCCCAAGGCGCTGCAGCTGCAGCCGGTGTACCCCGGGCCGGGCGCCGGCTCCTCCGGCAGCTACTTCCCGAGGACCGGGTTTTCAGTGCCCACGGCGCCGGGCGCCCCCTACGGGCTGCTGTCCGGGTACCCCGCGCTGTACCCGGCGCCGCAGTACCAAGGGCACTTCCAGCTCTTCCGCGGGCTCCCAGCGCCCGCGCCCGGCCCCGCCACGCGACCCGCTTTCCTGAGTTGTCTGGGACCCGGGACGGTGGGCGCCGGACTCGGAGGGACCGCAGGAGACCCAGGCGCGACCGCCGAAGCCGCACAGTCCAAGCGCAGCCGGCGCTCGTGGGCGCGCAAGAGGCAGGCGGCGCACACGTGCGCGCACCCGGGCTGCGGCAAGAGCTACACCAAGAGCTCGCACCTTAAGGCGCATCTGCGCACGCACACTGGTGAGTGGGCGGGGCCCGAGCCTAGGGGCGGGGCTGGGGGCGGGGCCCGGGAGTCCAGTGCGACCGGGAAGCTGAAAACCAGGAGCAAGGGGTGGGGCTAGAGGCAAAGACCCGGCGCAGGGGGCGGGACCGGAAGGCCGAAGGCGGGGCTAAAGGCAGGATCCTGGAGCAAGGGGCGGGGCAGAGGCGGCAGGGGGCGGGCCTGGAAGTTCAGGGGCAGGGGCAGAGGACCAGGGCAGCGGTCTGGAAGACGGGTAGGGGCAAAGACAGGGTGGGGGGCTGACGGGTAAGACCTGGGCCACAGATGGGTGGAGGAGCAGAAAGCAGGATGGGGCTAGAGTGGGAAAGCTTCTGAGAGTGGACAAGCTTAGAATGCCAGGGGCTCAGGGGCCATGGCCATGGTATTCCCAGGCACGTGGTTGCTTGGCATGGAGGCGCCGCCAGACGTGTAGGAAGTGTGGCTGGGGCCCAGGGGGTGAGACAGGGGCAGAATCAGTTTCAGGGGCGGCTCACAAAGGAAGGGGCCCAGATGTGGAGGCAGGTCCAGGACAGTGGAAAGAGCTGGGAAACAGAAGAGGGATGTAGGCACAGCAGATGAAGCTGGATCCCAAGGAGTGACAGACAGCGGCGGGGCCATGGAACAGAGGAGGGTGAGGCCTATGCGTAAGGGGTCCGGACAGGTGTACACTCCTGTTCCTGGGGAGCAGGAGGGAAGGGCCATGCCTAGCAGCGACAGAGAGTAATCACTGGGGACAGGGCCTGGAACGCGAGTGGATTTCAGGGCTCAGAGACCAAGATCGAGGGCAAGGTTGGGCAGCAGCTGGAGGGTCCCGTGGTGCATGGAGGAAGCTGGAACAAAAGCAGCAGGACCAAAGGACGGCAGTGGGACAGTATTATGATGCAGGGACAGGGTGCCAGGGCACAAGAAGTGGGACCAGTTGTGTAGGAGACGGGCTCGGGCCCAGGAAATGAGAAAGGGCGTGTTGCTAGCTGCTGGTGCAGAGGAAGGGTCAGTGTTGCAGAGGGTGAGACCTGGGTGCAGATGCTGGATGGCCCCTAAATTTTGCCGCCTAGGTGCCTCACTTGCTTCACCCTAGTCCCAGCCAGACTGAGTAAAGGGGTGCGGCCAGGTGCAGGGGACCAGCGGGTGGACAATGGCGCTCACAGTTTCCTCGCACCCCCGCCCCCAGGGGAGAAGCCATACGCCTGCACTTGGGACGGCTGCGGGTGGAGGTTTGCACGTTCGGACGAGCTGACTCGCCACTACCGGAAGCACACAGGACAGCGCCCCTTCCGCTGCCAGCTCTGCTCACGCGCTTTTTCGCGCTCCGACCACCTGGCCTTGCACATGAAGCGCCACCTTTGAGCCCTGCCCCGGCACAGGGCAGGACCCGTGGGACTGGGAATGGAAGAACAAGAGTGGATCCACACAGAGTGGTTTTCCCAAAGACGGACCCTCGCTGGATTGGCGGCCCCACAAATCCACTGAACGATCAAGGACTGACCCATAGACCTGTGGGAGCCTCCAACGGAAGTTCCCACATGTCCGGAGTCACATAGAGACGAGAAACAATCACGCAGACCCAGCGAGACAGACCAAATAAACGGACTCATAAGGACACTCAGATCAGCTCACAGGACGCCCTGGGCGGCGGGAAGAGGTGTGGGGTGAGGCTTCCCAGAGACCCTGGGTCTGGAGGGGGCTTCACACCATGACTCGTCCTGAAGCCCACATGGTGGCTGGCATGAGCTGTGAATGGTTACGGGTCTATAAAAATGTTTCCCCCATGAAACTTCAGCGTTGGCCTGAGTCTGTGGGTTTTGGGGGCTGGAAGATGGGAGGATGCTGTACCCCCAGAGGTGATTTTAAAGGGCCATACACACCTTCATCTCCCAAACCTCAGTGACACCCCTCACCTCTGACAACCCTCCTTGGGCACTGCGGGCCGTGCTGCCCTCTCATCTTCCCCAAGATCGGGCTACACCGTCCTGTCTCGTGCCTCGAACCCAGGGGAAATCCACAGCAACCGTCTCCCTCCATTTAAGAGCCCTCAGCCAGGCCCCAGAGCCCCACAACCCTGCCACTATCCAAAGAGACCCCTATTCAACATATGAATTGGGGGGAAAAAAAGAAATAAATAAAAATAAAAAATAAAAAAACAAACTGACCCCTTGGCTAACTAACGGGAGCCCCCCCTCCCCGGCCTCCCGCAGGGGAAAACGTGCAGAATGAAAAGGGGGTTGGATCCGGAGCACAAGCTCCCTCCCTTAAGAGAGCAAAAGTTGTAGGGATGGAAAGGAAAAACATCCAAACTTGTGCCTGATGAAGAAGCCAGGGCGGGAGCGGGCTGGGACCGAAGAAAGTGGGCTGAGATTAGCCATCCTGGGCAGGAGCGGAGGCGGGGCTCCGGGAGGTGCAATCGGAGGCTGGACGCGCGGGACCTCCAGGCCCGTCGTGGGCGTGGCCTGAGCAGAGCCGGGGGTGGAGCCTATCGAGGATCGAGTCCGCGAGGCGGCCTCCGTCCCGCCCCGTCGGGGGCGGGGCCTGCAGGGAGGGGCGGCCCAGAAGAAAGCCCGGCTCCCAGAGGACCCATCTAGTCTCCGGGCGGGGTCTCGATCCTCGTGACCTCCCCAGGCCGAGTTCCCAGGCGAGTTTGGGGAAGTCAGAGCCTCAAGGGGCCGCACCTGGCCCAGCGCGTGACCCAGCGCCCCACAGTCCCGACACAGATATCTCGATCCCAGCCACAGAGCTGCGATGAGCCCGCTGCTGCTGGCCGCGCTGCTGTGGGTCCCAGCCGGGGCCCTGACCTGCTACGGGGACTCGGGGCAGCCCGTGGACTGGTGAGTGCGCGGGCGCCGACCATCCCCCCCGAGTTTAAGCGTGGGCGCCGCGCCAGGGAACACCCCTCGCGATGGCTTCGCTCCTCGGTGAAGCCCGGGGATCCTTCTCTCCCTCCTCCTCCGTCTCTGTGAACTCCCCGCCCTCCAGGTTCGTGGTGTACAAGCTGCCGATCAATAGCGGGTCCCAGGATGCGTCGCAGAGCGGGCTGCAGTACAAGTACATGGACCCGGACTCGGGGGGCTGGCGCGACGGCGCTGGGCTCATCAACAGCTCGGCGGGGGCGGTCGGCCGCAGCCTGCAGCCGCTGTACCGGAGCAACACCAGCCAGGTGAGGGGGCGCCCCTG
This sequence comes from Cheirogaleus medius, assembly GCA_008086735.1. Classification (NCBI taxonomy): domain Eukaryota; kingdom Metazoa; phylum Chordata; class Mammalia; order Primates; family Cheirogaleidae; genus Cheirogaleus; species Cheirogaleus medius. The sequence continues at coordinate 4,538,749 of VBSM01003225.1, read as the reverse complement.
ACCCCGGGCTGGGACTCTGTGCCGGGAACTTCAGGTTGCCTCTGCCCACCCCTTTGCAGCTCGCCTTCCTTCTCTACAATGACCAGCCGCCTAAAGCCAGCAGGGATCAGGACACTTCCAGCCGTGGACACACGAAGGGTGAGACCTGGATTGGGGGCTGAGGGGTGGGAATCTGGTTTCCCTACCCATTTTCCCAAGCTAAGCCCTGACCTTTGTTGGGGGGGCTGGGGTGCCTGCCCAATCAGACTCTGGGCTTCTGTTTCGGCATCCTAGCATTGCTCTGGACTAAGAGAATTTACACTTGAAACTACCGCACCGTCTCCAAGCCCCCTGCCAGCTGAGCGTGTTCCAGGTTGCAGGTGAGCTTTCTGGGATGCCTTAAGCAGTCCCCACTGACTCTTTCTTCTGGTCTAGGTGTCTTGCTCATGGGCCAAGATGGGGGCTTGTGGCTGGTCCACAGTGTGCCACGCTTCCCTCCATCCCCCTCCCCTGCTGGATACAGATGGCCTTACAATGCCCGGATCAACGGGCAGACCCTGCTCTGTGTGTCCTTCCCCCTTACCCAGTTCCTGAAGATTGGTGAGTAGAGGAAGAGCAGAGTGAGGGCCAGGGGTGGGGTGAGGCAGGACAATTCCCAGATTTCAGAGCAGAACCTGGAATGTTCTCACATCTCCTCCTCCCCTTGTCCTCCAGGTAAGCAGCTCACCTACACCTACCCCCTGGTCTATGACCACAAGCTGGAAGGGGTCTTCGCCCAGAAATTCCCTGACCTGGAGGACGTGATCAAGGGCCACCACGTTCGCCACAAACCCTGGAACAGCAGTGTAACGCTCACGTCACGTGCAGGGGCTACTTTCCAGAGCTTCGTCAAATCTGCACAATTTGGAGATGGTGAGCCCTGAGGCGGGGGGTGGGGAGAGCTCTTTCTCTGCAGAGGGGTGTCTCCTGTGTCCATGGCCGAGGACAAGCCAGGGATAGAGACTGATCTCTCTGGGAAACTTAATCACATGAGAGGGAAACAGTCCCCGGTTTGAATATTGCCTTCTGGCTGTCTGATATGTATTTAACCTAAGCCTCAGTTTACTCATCTGAAAAGTGAGGATGACGATGCCTACCTTAAAAAATTGTTGTGAATGCATATAAAGCATTTGCGAAGGGCTAGTAATGTTATTGTTGTCCTTCCTGGAGTTGTTGAAAATTGACAACTGAGCTCAGGAATGAGAAAGACTGAGTTCAGAGTGGGGAAGTGGCCTAGCCATGACCCTGACCCTGACCCCTTTCCTTCCTCTGCAGACCTGTACTCCGGCTGGTTGGCGGCAGCCCTTGGTAGCAACCTGCAGGTCCAGTTCTGGCAAAAGTCTCGAGGCGTCCTGCCCTCCAACTGTTCGGGGACCTGGAAAGTTCTGGATGTGACCCAGACAGCATTCCCTGGACCAGCTGGGCCAACCTTCAGTGCCACAGAGGACCATTCCAAATGGTGTGTGGCCCCGGAAGGGCCCTGGGCCTGCGTGGGAGACATGAATCGGAACTACAGAGAGGAGCACCGGGGTGGGGGCATACTGTGTGCCCAGCTGCCAGCTCTCTGGAAGGCCTTCCAGCCTCTGGTGAAGGCCTGGGAGCCCTGTAGGGACGAAAGCTGGGCCAAGAAGCCCCGCAGAGCACATGAGAGCTAAGGTTCAGGAACCCATTTGGACTTGACTTTGAATCCCAGTTCAGCCACCTAATTGTATGATCTTAATTGTGTGCCTTAACCTCCCTGTGACTCAGTCCCCTCATCTGCAAAATGGGAACCATAACACATGCCACTCAGGGTTGTTGAGGAGTAAAAGGAAATGGCAGATGAGGCTGTTACCTTTTCTTCAGGTGGGCACCGGACACAGAACAGCGTCGTAGCACCTCTTCTATGAGTTTGGGGGCAGCTAGTGCGTAGGTAACACCGAAAGTGGGAACACCGGAAGTGGGAACACCGGAAGGACCCATCAAAATCTACCTCCTCTCTCCATGGTAAACAGGACTGGAGTTCCGGCCCCCACAAGCACCTGGTCATGGGGGTGGGGACACATGATGTCTCCCCTTGCCAGGGGAGAAAGGGTGACCCCAGAAAGCTCACGCAGCACGGACGCACTTTATTTATATGTGTACATATGTATACAGGCGGCTGTACAGCGCAGGGCCAAGGGCCCCCTCGGCTATGGGCCTGAGGGTGCGGGGCTGGATGCCCCTTTTTTGGTCAGGCCTGTTGGGGGCACAGCTTCAGCAGGACACCGGGAGGTCGGCCCCACTTCAGGCTTGGTGCCGGGGACCAGGAGGGAGGCGGGTGGGACTGGGGTTGCTGCGGTGCTGGGCGCACTCTTCGTCAGGGCTGGGGATGGGGCCTGGGGGTCTGGGGAGAGCTTGGGGGAGGCGGGCTTGGAACGAGGCCCGCTCAGCGTGGTCCGCTCCTCCACCACCTCCAGCACCCAGCGCTCTCGGCCCCGGGGGACCTCGGGCACTGTAGGCACCAGGGGCGCGGATTCCTGCAACCCCTTAGAGTCCATGGCCGGAGGCTCGGGCGCCTCAGCCTTAGCCCCAGGCCGCGCCGGCTCTACGACAATGGGCACCGGGGGCGTGCCCGCCTCACCGGAGCTGCTGCGCCGGCCTGTCTCGTGTTCCTGCACGGGGCTCAGCGCCGCCTTGGCCACAGCCCTGGCCACCCCGCCTGTGCCATCCTCCGTCTGCACGCTCTGGTGCCGCGTGCAGCCGGCATCCCGCTCCAGGGTCCGGCCCCCAGGGGTGGTGGCGCGGGGCGGGGTGCAGGCCTCGGCACCTCCCGGGGACTCCTTCTCCCTGCTGGACGCTGGCGGCCTGGGGGCGCCCTCGGACAGCAATGGGTCTGCGCCCAGGCTCAGGGGCGACTCCTGGCGGCCCAGGCGGCGGACGGCGACCTGCCTGGGTGCGCCAGGGCCCTCGACAGAGGATGTTTCGCCGTCAGACTCGGCGAGGCTATGCAGGGCAAGTTCGCCATGGAAGTCCTTGCGGAAATCCGGGTGGCCCACCTCGAGGCTGTGTTTGCGCAGCGCGCCCTTCTTGTCGGCGCCCAGCGAGGCTCCCAGCTTCTCTGCCGACTGCACGCGCTTGAGGAGCGGCGAGCGCGGGGGCTCAGCACTCTTGGGGCGCGGGCGCACGACGGGCGGCGATGAATGCAGTTTGGCCGGGAAGCTCTGGGTCGTGTGCGAGCTGCCCACCGTGTGACCCGGCAGGGGCGGCGGCGACGCCTGCGTTGGGGACGGCGTGTGTGCCAGTGGCGACAGTGGGATGTTGCCGGCTGACTTGCAGCGCGCAGAGCGGTACTGGCGGTGGAGCTTTGGCGACAGGCCGTGCAGCGTGCTGGGTCGGATGTGGTGAGAGGCCGAAGACGCCGGCGAGTTGGGCGTGCTCGAGGCTGGGGAGCTGCTCTGGGACGAGGCGCCTGCGGGAGAGAGGAGGTGTAGCCGGCAGTGAGCCCCCGCCCGGGCACCAGCCAGGCCACCCGGTCTGTTCTGCCGGGCGCAGGCCCAGGCGTACCTAGGTAGGCGGAGTCGGGCGTGGAGCGGTAGCTGTGCGTGGGCGAGCGGGCCGGCAGCCCGTGCGTGGGCGACCCCGGGAGACTGTCGCTGGACGATAGCGAGCGGTTCAGCGACGACAGCGAGCGGCTAGTGTGCAGCAGGTTCGACTGCTTCGTGATCTTCCGGAAGAGTGAGCTGCGCTTCTTGCTGCAGGACAGAGAGGGGGCCACCTAGCCTAGATCCAGAGGCCGGAGCTCCTGGCTCCTCCCACCTCAGGACGCCTGTAACTGCCCACCCCTTCTGGCCCCGCCCTCTCCAGCTATAATCCACCTATCAAAACAAAGAACTTCCCCTAATACCAGGAAGTTTGGCTCCTCCCACTTCAGGCCCCGCCCGCCTCCTTCTGGCCATTCCCAGTCCAAGCTAGAAACATCCAAGCAACACCAATCTCCCTTTCCTGGCCCCTCCAATTTTCCCAGCCCCTCTCAACTTGTATGTCCTCTTGTCTGCTCTTCTGTCAGTGGTCCCAGCCATCTTTCCTGTGCACTTCGGTCCTCACCTACGTCCCTCCAGCCTCAGCCCCGCCCACTGCTCAAAAACTGCGCTGTCTATAGCTCTGCCCACCTCTCCTGGCCCTCCTTGGCAGAGGGCCGCTTGTTCCTCCGAGCCATTTTGGCCTTGTAGCTGCTGCGTCTTGCGGGGCCAATGCGGATAGAGGTATTTTCGAAGGGCGTTGTGGTCACTGCTACCTTGTTGCCACTCTGGAGGAAGAATGGAAGAGGAGAGCCCTGCTGGCGGCTGCTCAGGCCTCCCCTACCCTCCACCCAGCGCACCCCCTCCCCTACACTCACCTTAAGGATCAGCTCCACAACCTCAGGATGCACCATGCCATGCACCGGCTCCCCATTCACGTGGGTGATAAGATCCCCTGCACAGAGCCCTGCCTCTTGGGCTGGGCCCCCTTCTTCCACATGCTAGGGGCAGAGCACCACACAGGGGCAGCATTAATGACACTGGTAACAAGGAAAGCTTCTAAGCTTATGTGCCAGACACCCAGCTCTGCATGCACAATAATCCTCATGACACCATGTGAAACGGTGCATTTTGCAGATGAAGAAACTGAGGCTTGGAGAGGGAAGTGACACAGGGGGTCACGGAGGACTCTTGCCCAGACTAACTGGCTCCAGAGATCGAAAGGTCCATCATTTCTGGGACCCCTTGTCTCCCTTCAGCCCCCTCCCTTGGATACAGATCGCACACATGAGTGCTCACCCAGACAATGTGGTGGACGCTGTAGACATCTGAGTCACCCATGTAGACGCGGATGGCTCGCAGTGTGAAGCCATACTTCTTGCCTGAGCGTTGGATAGTGATGGGGGAGCGGAGCCCAGTGACAGCTGGTGAGTAGTCCCGGCTGGGTGAGGAGTCCCGTGAGGATGGGTTGGAGGAGAGAGATCGTGGGGACATGGGGCTGGCAAGGGGTGAGCTTCCATGTGGGTCCACTGCAGACACAGAACCATGGTCAGAGGTCAGAGCCAACAAGACATAGATCTCCCTGTATCTGCTCCTCCCTCTCCCAAGTCAAAGTCCCAGAGCAGCCTCTCATTGGTCCATCTTGGAGCCAATCACTGCGGACAGGGAAAATGCAGTATTTTCATTGCTCTGTCCCAGCTGGAATGCTGACAGCCCCTCCCTTGGCAGGTGGAGCCCAACATTACCTGCAGGAATCATGACAGATAAAGCAGTGGCTGAGGCTGACTTGATGACTTTGCCCCCAGTACGAGAAGGCCTTTTCTCTACCACCGGATCCCCTGACAGCTGCTGGTGCCGTGCTCGGCGCAGAACCAGGTCACTTGTGGCCCTAGCACCTGATGGGTCCCCATCCTTCAAGGGTGGGCAGAGGTCACCTGGGCGTGGACGGTCAGCTGCAACGGAAAGCACACTGGTTAGGGATCAGTCCAAGGCCAGGGACTTTCTCACATGCTGTTCCCTCTGTCCGGAATGCTCTTCCCACTTTTCTCCCGTTGCCTGATTGTGACTTTTATCAGAGCAGGTAACATGCGTCCGGCACTGCTCCTAATGAAGAGGAGTACCGTGTATCAGTCTGTATCACTGACTGGGCATGGCAGCGAGGTATTCCTGATGTTAAGAATCTCAGGTTGCAGAGTGAATAAATAGTACATGTGATCTTGCACAAACAGTACCAGGCACATTGAATGCTCAATATATGGCCCCTGGGGAATTGGGAAAGATAGCAGGAGAGGGCACTCACTGGCCTCGGGGTCCCCGGCGCTCGGGGTACCTTCCCCTTGAACCGCCTCTTTGGGGGCCCGGGCATCCAGCGAGCCTGGAGGGTCGGAGCTGGGCCGGGGAGGCCTGCGCAGCCGGGCCTCATCCTCGTCCTCTTGGGGGGCGCTGAAGCGGCTCGGCTCCAGCAGCGCCGAGAAACGGCGGCGCGCGCCCAACGGGGGACTGGCCTCCCCTTCCAGGAAACTGGCCTCCGAAGCGGAGAAGCGCTTGCTACTGCATGGAGGGGGCGTGGTCAGAGGAGACACGCCCCTCCGCCCCGCCCCCAAACCCAGTAGTTCCTCTGCTCACATCTCCGGGGAGCCCCCTCTCCAGGTCTTCTCACGCAGGGTCAGGCCGCCCAGCCCCTCCCGCTTGCCGGCCACCTTCTCCTCCGGACCCTTGGCACTCGGCTCCCGCTTGCTCCCTCCTGCTGCCGCTACGGGGGTCTTGGGCTCATGCTGCGACAGCTGCTCCATACTGCTATACACCTGCAAGGGGGGTAGGATGTGGTGGGAGGCAAGTAAAGTCCTCCCAACGCCCCCACCTCCGGTTCCAGCTTCGCTCCCGAGCTAATCAGCTTCCTGCCACTGAACCCGCCCAAACTGCGCTCCATTCTCCCAGGCCTGGGCCTCCCAGTTCCTCAGCTCAGGCCTCACCCCATAAAATTAGGGCCTCAATTTTCTTCTAGGCTCCATCCCTGCAATGCCCTGATCAATCAGGTCTCCACCCAGCCCCATCTTCCCAGGGCACCCCTCAGAATTTGTCTACCCT
>VBSM01003225.1:4449484-4468016 GCA_008086735.1 Cheirogaleus medius | reverse complement strand
CCCCCCCCCAAGACCCTTGGGTCCATGCAGTCAGCTCCCGAGTCACCCTCTACCCTACCCCATAGTCCTCACCTGGTTGTCACCTAGTCTCAGGGCCACAATCCTCCCCCTTCCCCTCCCTCAGCCTTCTGGCTCCCCCTCTCCCCACCAGCTCCCAGTCTTGGCCCTTTCTTCCCGGCTGCACTCCCTCTGAAGCCCTGTGGCTAAGCCTCCTGTCCCCCAGCGCCCCGACCACAGCCTGTCCACCTCCCACCTAATCGCCCTAGCTCGGCTCTCCGGCTCTCCGTCTTCTCCCTTCTCCTCCCAGATCCACCTAGACCTCCGTCCATTCCCCTCTGGCCTTCCAAGCCCTCCACTCCCACTCCAGGCGGACTCTGAATGGATTCCTGCCCCCAGGGTCCCCTATTCCTCCAGAGTCCCCTATTCTCCCCCCAGGCCTGGGCCTCTCTCACCTGTGTTAAAGGTGGCGAATGCAGGGACACACAGGGACAGGGACAGAATGGGCGGATGGCTTCAGTGTTGGGTGGGGCTGAAGCCAGACCCTAGGTGGGAGGGGGCTGGGGAGTGGGTGGGGAAAGCCCCTCCCTGTCCCTCCTACCTTGGCTGGGCTGGGGCCTCAGAACTTTGTTTGAAGAAGTCCCGCCAGTTTGTTACCTGGTTGGGGGGGTAGAAATCCGCCCTACTCTCCCTTTCTCTTCCCTGCCCCCTCTGCCAGTCACTGGCAAGTCCAATGGATCTGGAACCTAGAGCTTCCTTCCCAGTCCCAGACACAAACACACACACACTGCTCGGGGAGGCTGGGTCACTCTATAGTCACTTGCAACCAACCACATACTGTCACATTATAGATCCAGACACAAATTCAGCTTCCCCTAACACAGCTTCATATAACCACGGTGACCCAGATGGCAGTACTCACTGTCACAAAGACTTTTGGCATCACACAAAGCACACCTAGCTCTACCCCAGCTCCCATTATGCAGATAACGCAGATGGACTCTGACACACCAGGCTCTCAGCTCTTGGGCATACACAGTGCTTCAAGTGGCCACATACGAGGGACCCAGGGCACCCCTGGCATTCCCTCATGATCACACCATGTAGCAAAGACACACAACCAGCCAAGTGCAGACTCCACTCAGACCCCAGAATGCTTTCACACACATGGCCACACACCATGACATGGAGTTTTGATTCCCGATTTCCCCTGCACAAAAACACACCCATGATCACTTGCCAAATGGGGGAACACCTCCCCTCGATGCAGTGTGGCACACAGTCCCGGGGTCAGAGTGGGGCCCTGGTCATACCTTAGATTCACCAATGTTGCAAAGACATACCCAGCAGCTATAACCTCAAAATTCCCACCGACTTTAACCCCTTGGGAAACTCGCCTGCATTTGCACGTTGATACAAAAGACGGCCCCCTCACCGCTGTGCACACACACACGCCCATAGGTATGAACACACAAGCTTGGGGACACAAAACCTTGTCCCCACATTTGGCATGGATTCAAGACAGATGTTCCTTCTTCATAGATACACCTATAAAGCGGGCACTCCCAGCCTGGTACGAACGGAACTCCTGCCCCCCAGCCCCCAGCCTGGAGGACGTCAATACGGAGACTGGTGTGGGAGGGGCGGAGGATCAGGGTTCCAGCCCCAGGAAGGGCTACCTGGAGTGCTCAGGAATCCCTCTTGCGCTAGGATCGCGGATGCCTCCGCTGGAACGCTGTGTTCCTAACCTGGCAGATGTCCGCCCCACCCGGGGTAATTAAGAACCGGCCTAGGCTGGCCACCCTTGGACCGCTTCTCCGCTGTCCAGCTGCCAGACAGCTTGTAAAAGGGGACCAGTGGGTGACTGGGGGTGGTGCCACCGGCTGCGAGACCTGGGGAGGGAGCAGGCATCTCGCTGAGGGTCAGCCACCCCGTCTCCGTAGGACATGTTCTTGCTCTCATTGCTGCTAGCTCCTCCCGCTCAAATCCCCTCCCCCAGCTCTCAGGCGCCCCCATACACTTCCGACTGCTGGACTCCCGCAGGGGCCGGAGGCAGGTTGCCGGGCTGGTTCACATGCCTCATAATTGTAACAGTGAAAAATAACAAACACTCCTTGGCGGATTCTTGCCTGGTGCTGCCGAAAAGGCGTTGCATGTTTCATCTCATCGAATCCTCCCTTACAAGCCGGCATATAAAGTCATCGCTACTATGATTCCCACTATTCAAGTAGGGAAACTGAGGCTCAGATGACTCATGCATCTCCTTTGTGGCACTGCTGGGATGCTGGGATATGAACCCAGACAGTTTGGCGCGGGGCCTGAGGTCTCTGCTGTGGGCTGTGCCACCATGCTTGTTTATATGCACCACCCCGACGTGCCCACACTCGCTTGCACACACCCAGCGCAGTTGTGTGGAGGGGGGAACACGTCTAGGCTGGTGGCTGGGTTCCCCCTACACACACACACACACCCGGGCACGCCCAGATCCTGGTGTACGCACTCTGAACACCACGTTCTGACTCATGTGTGTCCTCAGGAATCCCCTTTATTCCCCTCAACCTCAACCAGCTCTGACTTGGAACTTGCAAACTCTAAAGGTCATTGCTCCATCTGGAGTCTCTAGAGGGGGGATGACAGTGGCTGCCCTGGCAGTGGCAGAGGGAGGAGTGAAGGGCAGGGAACAAGGGGGCCCACTAGGTGTCTTTCAGGCCTGCACATCACCAGTCTGGTGAATTTGTGTCATGGTTCTTTGAATGGCTACACTTAGGTTCTCATTTTGGGAACTGAAGTTCAAAAGCAATAAGTGTGTTGAGCCACTCAGACCACTCTGGAAGCAGGAAGGGACTGCAGGGGGGGCCCCTCCAGCCTGAGTCCTCTGCCATGCTGCCCACTAATCAGTCCCCTTGTTGCAGCCCTTTGCTGAGAAGAGCTGATGCCATCCCATGGGGGCAGGAGTTGGGGGGTGGAGACTGTTAATCCCCAGTCTGGCAGGCCCAACCTCTGCCCAGGGCGCCCACTAATTCCCAAACCAAACAGCAGGCAGTGCTGGGCCCGCTGCCGGCCTAATCCGCTCCCCACCAGCCTGGGGCTGGCCAAGGGGCCTGCTGGTTCCCACGCTCTGAGCCTCTGAGGGAGTGGGCAGATACCCCTTTCTTCCATTCCAGACTTCACAGCCCTAGCAGGGACCCCTTGGGACACTTCTATCCACATAGAACTAGAAAAAGGTAAGCCCTTACTGATGACACCCTCTTTCCAAAGTTGCCACAATAAACACGCATCTTTGTTAGGTCTCTGTCATGAATGTGACCCTCTAGATGTGATACTTTTGTACAGTGCACAACCTGTGTAACTGTACATTAAGGTGCAAAACTCTCCCACCTCCCTGTATCCACAAATACTGCAATTTTAAGATCATTTTATTGAAGAGTGAGAGGCGGGAAGAGGTGGGGGGCAAGTACAGCCCCCTAGCCCCACCAGGGGGAATAGACCCTCTCCCTGCCTCCCGCCCCCCAAGTGGCTCCCCCTGTACTATGGGGGGACTTTGTGCAAACTCTGCCCCAGGGGGTGGTAGAAAGGGTGAAGGGTAGGTGTGAAATGGCAGCAGCTGTGGCTGGTGGCGATGCTACTGGGCACCAGGGGGCTTGTAGGGCTCCAGGAGGAGGGCTGAGAAGGTGTTGACCTTGTCTGCCCCCCGCACCTCATGGGGTAACAGCGGCAGCTTCACGATGTGGAAGTCTTCATACAGGTCCTCCATCTGTAGCCAGGGCAGAGGGCAGAAGGCAGTGGTCAGGGGGCAGGAGAGCAGGGGAGAGTGTAGGTCAATAGATAGCACTGGGCAAGGGGCCTCCCAGGGTCAGGGAGAGAATATGGTGCAAAGGCTTTAAGGTGTCACAAGTAGGAGTCAGGCCAGTAAGATCAGAGGTCACTGGGCTAGACCTCCCACTCTCTGGGGTCGCAGGTACCCAGGCCAAGCCAGCCATAGTCCTTCAAGGCCAAAATGAGGGTAAAGGATCTGAAGTGGGGGCAAAGGGCAGAAGGTCAGGGCAGAGGTGCCTTGGCTGAGCCAGTGCTGGGCAGGTGGGCACACCTGGTCCAGGTACTTGGCCTGGATCTTGTGGCGGGCCTCACACATCTTGCAGGGCTTCTCGGGGTCGGGGAAGACGAGCTGGTTGACAATGATGTTGTGCGTGTCGATCTTGCACTTGGCCAGCTCCTGGATCAACCGTTCCGTTTCATATAGGGACAGGAACTCAGCGATGCATACGCAGATGAAGGTCGTCTGCTCCTGGAGGGCACAACAGAGGACAGTGAGGGGCAGGCTCTGGCTTTGTTCCCATCCCCCAAGCCTCTCACCACCTGCCAGGCCATGACTCACAGGGTCCTTGAACTGTTCGCTGACGGAGCGGATGACAGGCAGCGTCTCCTCCAGCTTGGAGGCCAGCTGGTCCGCGTTCATGTCCCCTAAGCCCAGCATGTTGCACATCTGTGGGGAGGATGTGGGAGGGCTCACAGCTTACCTGGAGCTCAGTAAATTCCCTGGCTTGGGGGCCTACTAAACACCTGGGGCATGCCTCCTGACATCTCCCAGTGGTTAAAGGTGTGGGCCTCTGAGCAGACTCCCCAAATCCCAGCTCTGCCACTTCTCGGGAAATGTGGTCAAGGGGCTTTACCCCCTGGAGCCTCAGTTTCCCTATCTGTAAACATTACTGCTAAGACCCCTTGTGCTAGACAAGCTGTCACATGTAATGTGCTCAGAACAGTGCCGGGCACACAGTTAAGTGCTCAACAACTGTTACCACCTAAGGCACAGGTCCCCGAAAGGGGTACATGTGTGTGCCATGGGGGGTGGTGCTGGTGGTGTGCAGAGTGTGGTGGCTTTGGGGTTGTCAAGGTCTTAATAAACCAAGGGGACATTCTCATGATATCTATTTGCCAGACAAGGAAGGTGAGGTCCAGAGAGGTGAAGTGGCTTGCTTGAGGTCACACAGCTAGGTCACATCCAGTGAGTGCAGAGGATTTGATCTCGGGCCACCTGGCTCTATGCTTCCAAGCTATCTGGGGCACTCAGTGGGCAGGGGCAGGGATACTGAGTCTGACCTGTGGGGTGGGGCAGACAGTCTCCTCCCATCCCCCCAGTGAAAATATGTCCCAACCAGTGAGCAGCACTGATAGAAAGGGGTGGGGGGAGGGCACATCTGGGGGCGTGGGGGCCACCCCTGCTCCAGGACACCGGATGCCCAGGGCCCCGCCTGCCTGTGAGATGAAGGGGCTGATCTGGTTCTTGATTTGCATCAAGCGGCCCAGACCCCGCTCCACAATGGTGGGGAAGTTGAGCAGCCTCAGCGTGTGGCCCGTGGGCGCCGTGTCAAACACCACCACCGAGAAGTTCATGCCTTTCACCAGCCTGAGGAGAGAAGGGGGGTCAGGCCTGCTCCGCTGCCCCTCTCCCCTGGGCAGCCCCCGTCCCCACTGGCTGGGCCTGACCTCATGACCTCGGCATAGCTCATGGCCTCGTCGATGCCGGGGAAGGCACTCATCGCCTCCTGCATCATCTTCTTCCCCATGCTTAGCATGTTGTCCTCCTCGAAGAACTCGTCCGGCAGCTCCGCCACGCCCAGGCTGGGGTCGATCTCCTGGGGGCCGAGGGGACGAGACTCAGGCCGCTGCTACTGCCGGGGGCCTTTCCGCCTGGGCACAGGGCCAGAGGGAGCCTGTGGCAGGCTCCAACCACAGGCCTCTCATTAGGTCACGGCTATGGGGACCCCAACGTAGCACTGCCCTCCCTCGGGGACTTACAGTCTTATATAGTCACACAAATGGTCAAAGCATTTCATGAACAATGGGAAAATTGCAAGCTGTGACCAGGGCCCCAAAGGGAAGCTGAAACCCACCCACCACAGGGCATTTACACTGCTAATCTCCACCTGGAACTTGCCTCCCCAAGATACTCTCACCAGTGGTCTCCTGACCTCTTCCAGATCATTCCCCTGTGGGGAGCTTGGCCAACCATCCCCCCACACAAGGACCCTACTATATTCACACCCTTGATGAGTTACTCCTAGTCACTGGGCCACCTCTGACCTCCCACATTCCTCTCTCTTACCTCTTCTGCCTCAGTTATCCTCAACCTCTTTGGGTCACCTCATCCCCTCACGACTGGCCCCTGTTCACTGCCAGTGTCCCTCTTGGCTGGCACCCTTATCTGGGCCAGAACGCATAGGCTGCCTTTGCAAACACTCCCTTTTCCCTCTGTGATTGGCAAAATCCTACCTTAGTTATTCCCGGCTCTCTGGTATCACTGCACCCAAGGGCCTGAACTTTGTCCCCATTCCTGTTCCTGATCACAAATCTTCAACAAGCACTCGACGAACCAGCCAGTCCTGGGTCCCCCTTCTCGCCTGAGAAGTGTTTTTATTTTCTCCTTTTTTTTTTTTTTTTTTTTTTGAGACTGTCTCACTCTGTCACCCAGGCTAGAGTGCAGTGGTGACATTATAGCTTGTGCAGCCTCAAACTTCTGGGCTCAAGCAATCCTCTTGCCTCAGCCTCCTAAGTTGCTGGGACTACAGGCATGCGCCACTGCACCCAGCTCCTGAGAAGTGTTTATGTGGCATCTTCTCCCTTCTCAAACTTCTTCTGAGGCCCTCGCCTGTGCCTTGGTGACAAAGAGAAACCACAGGCTTCCAACATTCTCATCTCCAGGAAGTACCCAAGTTCCTCCTGTTTCCCCCTGAGTCTCTGACCCTGGCAGAGCCATGTCGTGGGTGTGCATGCTGGCTGGAGCTCATCCTGCCTAAGGACCATCCGGGGCCAGCATCCTTGCTTCCTCTGCAGCAGCTCTTTTCTGTCCTGTTGGCACGTTCACATCAGCAAACAAACATATTCTAACATCCCCTTTCTCAGAAAAGCCCTTTGCCTCCCTCTCTCTCCAGTGATAGTTCTGTCATCAAGACAATCACCGACTCCACCTCCTCACCTCACCCACTAGAGGCAGGTTTTTGCCCCTGCTCCTAGGGGGGGTCTCTCCAAAACCGAGGTGCCTGCCAGAGGCCACAACTTCTTCCTGCTCGAGACCCTTTGTTTTCCTGGAGCTCCAGATCCCACACCCTCTGGCTTTCCTCCCTTACCACCAGTGCCTCCTTCTTGTCCTTCTCTGCTGGTTCCTAAATGCTGATGTGCCCCTAAGCTTGTTTCTGGGCCTCTCTGTTCTCTCACACTCTCCGCCATTCATACAGCTTTAAATACCACCCCTGGGACAATGACTTCCAAACCAACACCAACCTCCTCTTAGCTGCTGCAGACTCACATAACTAAGCTATTGTCATGATATTGCCACTTGAACGTCCAGTGGGCACCTCAGATTCACTGTGGACAAAACGCAATTCTTTTTTTTTTTGAGACTGTCAGATCCTCCCACCTCAGCCTCCCAGAGTGCTAGGATTACAGGTTTGAGCCACCATGCCTGGCCAAAATGGAATTCTTGATTTGTCCCTTCTAAACCTCCTTTCCTAGTCTTCCCCATCCAGGAGGCTTAGAGAGACAAATAAGAGAAGTATTTAATTCATTTCTTTCCCTCACTCATTATAAGCAAGTGATGTCATTGCTTTATTTCCAAAATACATTTCAAATCTGACTTCTCCCCCAGATTTCTACCCCCACCTGAGTCCAGGCTGCTGTCATCTCATGCCTGGTCATAGCTGCAGCCCCCTTTTTAGTACCCCTGCTTCCACCCTTGACTTACAATCCAACCTCCACATGGCAGCCAGAGGGAACTTTTCAAAACATGAATTTGGCCACGATTTTGCCCTGCTTCAAATGAACAGCTTCCTATTAAACTTGGAGTCAAAGTCAAACTGCTTTCCATGCCCTGCAAGGTTCAATGCCATGTTGCTCTCGTTGGCCTCTCTGGCTTCTCTTTCCCCTACTCTGGCTCACTAAGCTCCAGATACTTCCTGCTCCTCACTCGTTCCCCTTTGGATATGTTGAGGAAGAAGTAAAACTGGATGTAGAGTGGGTAGGACATGGCGGCTGCTGGTGGGTGTGTACAAGAAAGGCCTGAAAGGGCCTTTGCCAGAAGTAGGAGCTGAGCCCTGCTCCACTCACCATAGCGAAGAGGTTGTCATAGCCTTTGACCTTGGTAGGCACCTTTGAGAACTTCTGGTCAAAAGCATCTGAGATGTTGTGGGCTGGGTCGGTGGAGATGATCAGAACACTTTCTCGCCCCTTGGATAGCTGGACTGCCAGGCTGCAGCTGGGCAAAAGAAAAGTGGAATGGTGGGGGAGTGAGGGGTTGGGCTCTGTTCCCTGGGTCAGCAAGGAGAGAGGTACGGTCCCAGGAGCAGGTGACCCAGATCAACAAGGGCCTATAGAGGAGAGTATGGATCACTGTGGGATCAAGCCTCAATCCCTGCAGGAGAATCCCTTCAGATCTCACCTACCGATCCCTCCTACATGGACTAGAGTGGTAAGGTTTAGCTGATTGAGTCCATTTGGCCTGGTCCCTGTTTCTTCTTTATTGAGCACAGAGTGACACGGTATAGCTTGACTCTGTGCCCTCTCTCCCTCAACTCTAAGCTAATGGGACCCTTGCACTCCCTGTTAAGCTCAGAATGGTTCAGTCTACTTGTCCAGGACAGTTTGCCCAACGGACCCCTCCTCCCCACTGCTGACAAAGACAGTTTGATCCTATGCGATCTCCTCTGCCATCCATCACTAACGTCGCCCTGGGCATCACATGGCAAAGTTCACCTGACTAGGATAGCTTGCTCCGGTGCCCTTCCCCCTATTCTGAATTCACTCGAGCACAGTCCAGCTGATTGGGACATCTAAGCGCTCCCCCACACACCCCACCCCCCGCATTGGGTTAACTGTGGTTCAGCACTGCACTTGCGCTCCAACGGGGATGGTCCAACTCAGAAGGTGCAAGGCTTGCACTGAGGCGGTACCTTCCATTTGCTCCATGTAACTTCCAGAGAGTACAACCCGAAAGACCCCATCTCAGCCCCCTTACCCCGGTGGG
This sequence comes from Cheirogaleus medius, assembly GCA_008086735.1. Taxonomy (NCBI): domain Eukaryota; kingdom Metazoa; phylum Chordata; class Mammalia; order Primates; family Cheirogaleidae; genus Cheirogaleus; species Cheirogaleus medius. Next base: position 4,459,003 of record VBSM01003225.1, on the reverse strand, counting down.
AGTGGAAAAGCCGGTCCTTGGCCTCCCCTTCGCCCAGTGGTACATCCCACCCGCCTTCCTGGCCCACGCCGCCGCCTCCTCACCTGCAGGTGGTCTTGCCCACGCCACCTTTGCCCCCGACGAAGATCCACTTAAGGCTGCGCTGTTCGATGATGTTGCTAAGCGTAGGCTCCAGCGGCTCCACATCAGGTGCATCCTCGAACTCCTCCGCCTCAACCCCCCACCCGGCCACCCCTGCCGCCATCTTGGAACCGGCTCACGTGATCAAGCGGATCGCACCATGCAACGCACCTGCAGGGGAAATCCTCTATCACATCCCCATTGAGGTTAGGACCCTGAATTAATTTCCTCATGGCTTGCCTTTTAGGGGCAAACGGAAACTATATTTTCACTGTTATCTGCTTCCAGGGTTCACTTTGTCGACCTTTGGTCTATATTTTTCCAAGGACCTCCCCTTGCCTAATGAACATATTGGTACCATCCAAGCTACTCCCCTTCACTGATTGGACCCTAATCTTGCAGCACTTCTTTCATTGGCTACATCTTTTCTTACTTCTACCAGTCACTCTCACGTCTCGGTAGCCGCCAACCTCTCCTTAGCAACCGGCCAAACACCCTGTCCATGCTCTTTCGGTGAAGTTAAAGCCGAGGTCTGCCCTGGCCTGATTTCATAGGCTGAGCTTCCTGTCAATCATTTCCTTCTAGTTTTTCCAAGTTGGGGGCCCAACCTTGCCTCGGGCCCGCCCCCTCTGCTATTCAATTGGCTGTGAGCCACCAGGCTCCTGCCGCAAACCAATCATAGATGGATTACTGGACCGAGGCGGGTCCCGGTACTAACTGAGGGTTAGGCAGAGTCCGCAAACCCTTGTCCACACTCCCTGAGCCCCCATGCTGGGCAGTACCATACCTGCAACTGCTCTCCTTGTCGTAGAAGGGACCCTAATTCCAGAAAACCTCCTTGCATATTTCCTATTTTAACCTCTACCCTGGGGGCAGAAATACAAGCTGGGTCCCAAGCCGTTGGTGCGGACCCCATTCCAGAACACTTTTAACCTTAGAGGGGGGAGACTTGAGCCTAGAAACACCCCCGGCTTCATTTGAACACTCTAGCCCGTAAAATAACCTTGTTCTCAGACAGGAGCCCCAGCTCCACACAGCCAGCTATGTCCCCATTCCTTCAAGTGAGCTTCATCCCAGAGACAGGTGCCCAACTCAGAGATACCCCTATTTCTAGTCAGGGCTAGATATGCCCTCTAGATCTAGGTAGGGACCCAAATTCGGAAGTGTCAGGTGAGAATACAGCCCCAAACGGAATTTATCCTTTCCCAGAGATTATTCCTGGTGCCAGACAGGGATTCTAGCCCTGGAAAGCTAATGCTAATGAGCCACCAGTCCCAAGAAGGAACCCCAGTCCGGAGACTCAGCTACAGCCCCAGTCTCAGACAATAGTCCCATTCCTGGGGAACTCCTGTCAGCAAAACGCCACCCCTAGTCTCCCTGGATTATAAAGACACGCGGGGTGGGGGGGGGCCTCCCCGCTGCCCCGCCCCGTCCGGGTCATACCCCCTTCGCCCCGCCCCGGCCCCGCCCCCAATGCGGACGCCTGAGGGCCTGACCACTCTTCCCGGCATGCATTGTTCGGGACGCGGCAAGTCGGGCGCCAAGCGCGGGGCCGGAGCGGCCTTCCCGGAGTCCTTTGCGCGGCACCTGGCGACAAAATGGCTGCCCGAGGGAGACGGGCGGAGCCTCCGGGCCGGGAGGCGCCGGGCCCCGCGGGCGGTGGCGGCGGCGGGAGCCGATGGGCTGAGTCTGGGCCGGGGACGTCGCCCGAGAGTGGGGACGAGGAGGTGTCGGGCGCGGGTTCGAGCCCGGTGTCGGGCGGCGTGAACTTGTTCGCTAACGATGGCAGCTTCCTGGAGCTTTTCAAGCGGAAGATGGAGGAGGAGCAGCGGCAGCGGCAGGAAGAGCCGCCCCCGGGCCCGCAGCGACCGGACCAGTCGGCCTCCGCCGCCGCGGGCCCCGGGGATCCGAAGAGGAAGGGCGGCCCGGGCCCCACACTTAGCTTCGTAAGGAGCCGCGGGGGTGGGGGCGGGCGCCAGGGCCCGCCTTGGCAGAGGGAATTGGGGCCTGAGCGGGAGGATCGGGATCCAGGTCCACTTTCTGCCCCATGAGGGGGCCGTCCGAGCGGGCCACACCCGCTGAGGATGTGGAACCTGGATTTTCCCGACGAGGGTTCGGGGGTAGGGGAGGGAGACCCCCAGAGCCTGCCTGCGGGAACTGGGAGCTGAGGAATTGCACTGGAAGCAGCACTCTGGGGATGGGGAAGCCAGGATACCAGGATTCCTGTTTGAGTGGTACGTGGACTTGGATGGTGGGACCACCCCCTATTGTGGGGAAGGAGGGCAAATTCAAGTCCTGCAGTTTGAGCTGTATGCATTAGATTCAGCTTACTGTGTAGGACAATTACTTACTTAGGACAACTGTTTGACTTTCCGGAATCTCACTGGACCAGGGTTTATTTACTGAGCACCTTACCTTTTGCTGGGCATTGTGGTAGGTGCTGGGTATACAGTGGTGAACTTGACAGAAAAGATAGCTGCTTTCCTGGAGCCTCTGGGCTGGCCTACCCTCATTTTCCCTAGTCGCAAGAATGGACATCATCGTATCTTCCGATGTGAGGGTTCTGTGAGGTCATTGTGGAAAAGTGGTTAGCACAGGGCCTGTCTTACATAGGAAGGGCTAAACCAGTGGTTCTCAGTTGGGGACGAGTCGCTCCACCCCCACATTTTGCAAAGTCTGGAGACATTTTTGGTTGTCAGAACTGCAGGAGGGGGTGCTAGTGACATCTATGGGTAGAGGCCAGGGATGCTGCTCAACATCCTACAATGGGTAGGACAGCGCCCCGCACCCCCCCAACAAAGAATGATCCAGCTCAAAATGTCATTAGTGCCAGGTTGAGAAACTCCTGGCTAAACAAATAGGGCATATATTGATTGTCACCTCTGAGCTTGCTTTGTCTCTGGTGTTGAGATCTGCTCCCTGTAATGTGGAGGGAAAAGTGTTGACTTGAGAATTAATGGACTGGGAGTTGAGTCCTGGAGCCTGTCATGTGATTTGGGACAAGCGATCCACTTCTCCAAGCCTAGTGTCTTGCATCTGTTGAAAATGGGTGTGAGAATAGTGCCATGTTAATGCCCGGTGGAGGGGTGGAGATGGGATGTCTGTGAAGGCTGTTGCAGCCCCTGGAGCACAAGAAGCCATCGATCGATGGGAGAAGATGAGATACCAGGATGGAAGTCCAGAGAAAGACTTCTGTTTGAGGAAGGGGAAAGCAGGGTAAAGTGTTAGGACTTGAGTTGGTATGACAATTGAGGGTGGAGGCCTAGTACCCCTCCAGGAATGGGAGTAGCAGTAATTGTCACTTTTTCATTTGTTTACGGAAGGGCCATTCCATTGCAGTTGCATCCTCAAAGAGGCCAGGCCAAGTTAGGTGTAGGGGAGACAATGTTGCTTGGTGACTAAGGATGCTGCTGACCCACCTGACCCTGAAGCCAGCTCACTTGTTTGTTGCCAGCATGACCTCTTCTTCTCAAAGACTGTTTCCTCATCTATAAAGTGGGGGCAGTTATAACCTTCACCTTAAGGTAGCTGTGAAAGTGAAAGGAGATGACACATCCACAGCACTCAGCACAGGGCTTAGCATACAGTAAGTGCTCAATAAAGGGAGCTGTTGCCACCTATATAGTTCCTGCTAGGGGAGCATGACGCCTTGGCATGGAGAGTGAGGGCAGAGCTGGTCCCTACCATGGTGGGAGCGCTGCTTTCTCCCTGGGAGGGCAGCCCGGGGCCCAGGACAGGCGCTAAGAGTTGCGTGTGCTCCTCTCTGATTGCTGCGCAGGTCGGCCGGCTGGCGGAGCTGTGCGTGGCGTCGGGACGGGCCACCTGGCCGGGCTAGGAAGGTGTAGTGGGCCTCAGCACCGCCAAGGGCGGGCCGGCTCCTGTAACCGTTGCAGTCTTCTGTCCCTTCACCCAGGTGGGCAAACGCAGAGGCGGGAACAAACTAGCCCTCAAGACGGGAATAGTAGCCAAGAAGCAGAAGACGGAGGATGAGGTGAGCAGGCCGGGTGTGGGGGGGCCACCTGAGTTGCCTTTCCCTGAAGCGTTTGCACCTCTTCGGTGGAGCCTCCTCCCCCCTGTCCAGCTGCTGGGCCTTGGATGGGCATGCTGGGAGGGATTTCAAGTGTCCACAGATAACTTGACTCTGCATCTTTACCTCAAACCCAGGGCCTTGGGGGTGACACTGGGGTTGGGTCAGCTGTCTCAGGACAGTCCTGACCCTGGTTCCTGGTATCCCCCTCCCACCCCCAACAGGTATTAACAAGTAAAGGTGATGCTTGGGCCAAGTACATGGCAGAAGTGAAAAAGTACAAAGCCCACCAGTGCGGCGACGATGATAAAACTCGGCCCCTGGTGAAATGACCCCCTCCCCTGCCTGCCCACGGCCTGGGACTCTCTGCGATGTACATAACTATTTAATGCAGCGGCAGCGGCGGCAGCCTTCCCCCCCGAGGACTTAAATGCAGAAGGAAACAGATGCTTCCCGCAGCTGCGGACGATTCTCCAGGACTCTTTTTTTACCTTGAGCACTTGCCTCATGAGACTTAATAGAACAGTGGTTTACTGTCCCTTCTCTTCCCACCTCCTTTTTCTCTCTGACTCTTTCTGTCTTCCTCTTCTCACCCTCCTCTTTCTTCCTCCCCTTAGCATCACTTCTGGGAAGTAAAGAACTTGACTTAGTGCTGGAGCTGTGTGCTTGGTTTGTCTTTGTGTTCTGGAACCTAAACCCTCCCCATGGGCTGACACCGTAACTCAAAGCCCAGGTCTGGCCTGGTGGGGGCGGGGGTAGGAAGGACAGGGACACATCCCCTTCTGTGGACCTAGACTCTTCTCAAGTCCCATGTCCTCTCACCCCTGACTGCAGCCGCAAGTGTGGCACCTTAGGTTCCGTTTCTCTTCACAGTCCTATTTCTGCTGGGCCAAGGATGTTATGTTTATTCTGTAGACACTCCAGAGCACGTGTGATGTGCCAGGCCTGTTCTAGGTCCCTGGGTCACAGCTGTGAGCAGAACGAAGCCCTTTGGGTGGTGACTGCTAACAAGTACAGGCTAGATGTTAGAGAGGAAAGGGATGTATCTTTTAGGTGACATTTGATCAGAGTCCCGAGGAGGAGTTGAAACCGCATGTCTGAGGTAGAGGGAACGGTCGGGGGAAAAAGAGGTGGGAGAACACCTGGCCCTGACGGGAGCCTCATATGACATGCAGATCCTTGTGTGTGCGGTAGGGTGGGAATTCAGGATTTTATTTCAAGTGAGGATGAGGCTTTGAGGGTGTCTGAGGTAGGGAGCAACATGATATATTTATATCTTCCTGGGCTGTCTCTGACCCCTGTGGGAAATAGACTAAAGGGGGCTGAGGGTCTGGTTTCCAGCAGGGCTGTTCCACACATTCTCTGGTTGGGAAGAGGCCACTCAGTCCTTCCAGCTATTTACACCCCTTCCAGGGAGGCCAGAGTCTGTCCCTACCTGGATGTGTACACCATCAGGAGGAGTGCAACAGGGCTTGATTCGTCCCACCTTGCAGAACATAATTGTTGACATGTCAGAGGAATGAAACAGGATAATTTTGTTTTTGAGATGGGGTCTCACTGTGTTGCCCAGGCTGATCTCGAACTCCTGGGCTCAAGCAATCCTCCAGCCTCAACTTCTGAGTAGCTGGGACTACAGGCAGGCCACCATGCTCTGCTAGAAAGGGGTGTCTTAAAGGAAGTCTGACTCCTCTGGTGCTCCTTGCCCTTCTGTGCCCTCCTCCTGGCCTCACTGCATCCTGGTGGAGCCAGAAGTTGTCTGGCTCCACCTGTTCTCCACCAAACCCACATATGTTTTAAAAGGCCCTTGTTTCTCAACCCCTCTCAAACCTGCTAGACCTAGGGCAACATCGGGGGCCCCCCAGCTGTGGGCCTACCTTCCCAGTCTAACCTCTGCTGGCATGCTGAGCACCCTTGTCGTTCCTCCCCAGCCCAGGGCTGGGTACCCTTCTGCTTTCAGTCTGGAGGACCAAGAGGCAGAGAAACAGTCTCTGTCACCATGTGCCTGGGACCTGTGGAGGCAGAGGGAGGAAGGGCAGATGGCTGTGGTCCTGGGAGTGGTCTGAGGGGCTGAGGTGGTGTCCCCCCTGGCTCCCCAGACTGCTAGATGCAGTCTGTGGAGGTTGGGGTGAGGCGTTCACTCGTGACAAATGGTGAGCACCTGCTATGTGAAGACACAGCAGCTACCAAAACATGAGAGTAGAAGAGATGGCAATTTTAAGTAGGGTGGACAGGGATGATCTCCCTGAGAAGGTGGCATTTGTTCCAAGTCCTGAAGAAGGTGGGACAGACAGTGAGGATGGTTCTTGGAAGAGTGTTGCAGGCAGAAGAAAGAGGGTACAAAGACCCTGAGCCGAAAGTGCCTTGTCGAAACCTGGCTTGTCCAGGAAGAAACAGCAAGCAGGCTTTAGAAGTGGATACCTTTCCCCTGTCACTTCTTGCTAACATACAATAAAGGCTTGTCTGGTTTATTTTCCACGTTGGCTCAAAGGTCTCTCCCTGGCCAGGTGTGGTCGCATGTGTCTATAGTCTAACTACTCTGGAGGCTGAGGCGGGAGGATCCCTTGAACCCAGGAGTTACAGGCAGCAGTGAGCTATGATTGAGCCACTCCATTCTGGGCAACAGATGGAGACCCCGTCTCTTAAAAAAAAAAAAAAAGTGTCTCCCTCTTACTTTGGGGATGCTGAGCTGGCCCAGGTTGTGACTTTGGACTTGGGAATGGAGTGTGGGGATAAGGAACATAGAAAGCTAATGGAGCTATCCCTACCTCCTCCTCCACCAAAGCCACCAGCACAGCAGCGGCTGGATCTTTAAAAAGAAACACAAGTGGGAGAAGTAGGTCGTCCCTGCAGGTGCTCAGCCTCTATTCTAGTGTCAAGAGGCAGGAGGAGCTGAAAGTCCAGGCACCTCCCTTCACTCATGGTACCTACCAGCTCTGACCTAGGAAAAGTCTGGACGGGGAGCAGCATCAAATGCAGGTTTTGGTGACTCACACTTCAAACTATTCTGGTGCCTGTTGGCTGTGTAATCTTGGATAAGTCACTTAGCCTTTCTTGGTTCAGGTTCTTTATCTATAAAATAGAGGTAAAATACCAATGCATCTCTAAAGCCCAATTCTAAAATAAGGACAATAATCACATAGTCTAACCCTGATATTTTTTTAAACAGCTTTCAGTGCTTCTCTGGGTGAGAATGTTGGTGGCTTACGTTTGGGGGCTGTATTTGAAAAATCCTGACCTTAACTTGGGGTGTGGGGTGCTGCAGTGTGATGAGATGTTCAGGCAGGGAGGCTGTTGAAAATTGAGAGTCCATTTGTCTCTCATCTTAGATTCGCGGTTGGGCACAAGTTCCAGGAGTTTCTTTTTGCACTGAGTGCTGCTAGTTAGTTGAACTGAAGTAAGTTTGCCAGGCATAAAGCTGTTGTGAGAATAGCATGAGATAACATTTAGAAACCACTTGACATGCAGAAGGTACTTAAGAAATAGGAAAACAGAAAACAAAACCCCAAAACTTGGCCTGATTCAGCACCCAAATCCACCAGCTTGGGAATGGAAGAAAAGACTTCTGTGACCACACGAGGGCAAACAATGTGAACCACACAAGCGGCAGGGGCCACTTCGTTCTGCAACAACTCCCCCAAGGCGTGTGCAGGGTCGCTAGAAACTTGCCACGTTAAAAGCAGAGGGTGAATATTAAAAAATTGTCTCCTGCATTCCAAGCTCGCTCCCCATCTTACCCTTATCTGGGGCAGCCCCCAAGCTTGACCAGAAAGCTCCTACCTCCACGCCTCCCAAGGAATCCCCCCAAAGCCAGCCCCAGTCTCACTGTTCCTTCTGCTTAACAAGCACCTCGGTGGGTATCCACACCCTCCCCCCATTTGATTCCCAGCGGGAGCCCCAAAGCGCCCCGACCCAGGCGCGTGGCAGGACGGGATTTGTAGTTCCAGAGCTCACGGAGGGGCGAAGGGGGAGGTGAGGGAGGCTTTTGCGCATGCGTAGGTGGCGGCTGTCCGCACGTGTCTCTCAACTCAGGTTTCTGTCCTGCGGAGCTGGCTGCAATGGGAATCCCAGCTTGTCTTGCGCGACTCTCAGAGTGGAGCTAGGCGCCAGCCAACCCTACCGTAGCTTGGGAAGTCCTAGTACTTGCTTTTCATGAATGAACGGAGCCGGGACTGACTTTGCATATGGGAAATGGGCTGAGAAAGGTGTCCCCCTCCTTTAGGCAGGAGCAAAAATTGACCTGCGCCTCTCTAGAGGGTTAGCAAGTCCGTCAAGGCAGGACTGGGTTGTCCTTTGGGATTAGAGCCCAGTAAATATTGGTTTAGGGAAGGGCTGAATACAGTGAAAGGATGGCCTTGAGTCTCCCAGGGTAAAAGCCAGGTTTTTAAAAAACAATTTAGGGCTGGCCAGGTGTTGCTTAACTGGGATTATCTCTAACCGAGAAACTATTCTTACACCCAATAGACAAGTGGGGAAATTGAGGTTCTGAGTGGCAGGCAGTCGCCTACCTTGTTATCGGCAGGGCCAGGAGGGGAAACTGGGACGTTCCAGCTCTTTCCTAGCCGCTCTGTTTTTTCAAGAGAAGGAAAAACGGTGCCCTCCTGTCTTCAGACCACGCCAGGATCACGAAGATTTCTTTCTTCACGACCCTGCCCTTGCCTAAGTTTCCCGGGCTGTTCCACCTCATTCAATTTAAGGTAGGGAATGGGATTGGATCTGCTCCGAAGTTCATTTTATTCATTTCATTTTATTTAAAATTTTATATCCCTTTGATGCTGAAGAATGAGGAAGGAAAAAAAAACCTCTATGTTTGTGGGGTTTTTTGATCTCCTTGTAAAAATTGTCAGTACCGGAAGATAACGCAAAATGTGGCGGAGGCTTCTGTAGGAACCCAGCCCATCTCAGGCACTCCCTTTGTCCTGCTTTCTTTCCTTTGTGTCTGGGGTAAAAATCCACCCAGGCTCAGTCCCTCAGCTCTTTCCTTGGTATTCCTACCAAGTACCTCTGGAGGGAGAAGGGAGGCACAGTTCGGTTTTTAGGGGAGGGGGTGACAAGGGCACCGGTAGCTCTGGCCGAGAGGTTCCCGCGTGCATCACACACGCGAGAGGCGTGGGGCCTACGCGATAGAAACTCCACGCTCCAGCGAAGAGCTGCGATCCGGCCAGCTTGAGATGCTAAGGAAACGAGTCGATGGGAGGACCGCCAGGCTAGAGAGGCCGAGCGGTAGTGCGACTCTTTCGTCACGTGACTCGGCCTAGGTTGGGTCTGGGTTTCCCCAGTGCCGGACCACGTGCGACGGCAGAACCTTCCGATTGGCTCAGCAGGACCAGTTTGAACATAGTACGGAAGCCGCTGCGGCTCATCTACGGCCGCGT
>VBSM01003225.1:4417577-4437335 GCA_008086735.1 Cheirogaleus medius | reverse complement strand
TTTTTAATTTATTTTTGGTTGGTTTTTGCACAACGAAGTTTCAGCTTCTCAACCTCCTCCCCTGCCCAGGGCTGTGGACCCAGACTGGCCTTGATCCGCAGTCCTCTCTCCATGTTTCCCATGTCCCTCCTTCCCTCCTCACCCTCTTCCCCCTGCGGGCTCCCGGATCTGTCCATTTGTTACCGTGCTGTGCTGGGGACTGGCGCCGAGGCGGCGTGAGATTCCACTTGTGTAGAACTTTGTTGAGTAAAGATCAGTTTCTTGTGAACCCCTTGGTCTCTGGCCTCCTGTGTCCTTGGCTTTGGTAGTGGAGAAGGAAATAGGGAGGGCCTCTTAAGGAGTGAGGATGAACAGAACCCTGGTCAGAAGATAACTGAGGGAGTGGGAAGTAAGCATGAAGTTGGCACCCCAGGCCTCTCAGTTTTCTTCCCTGTAAAATGGGAGGGTGAATATGAAAGATGGAAGATTTAAGTGTGTAACCAAAGGAGTGGGGAAACTTCGGCCTTCTCATATCAAGATTGTTCTTTTTTAAACACCAGAGGGGACAAGAAAAGCTTCATCTTTCTCTGCTGCACCCCTTTTAATAAAAGCATTTGTTCTGTAAAACTTGGATTCAGTTAAAAGGCCGCACTTAAGGACCTAGAAGGTCACATGTGGCTTTATTGCCCACAGTGCACAACTGGGCAGGTTAGAAAGTTTTGTAGAAGGCTCAGCCCAGCACCAGGCCTGAGGGACACATGGCAATATGAACTCCGTTACTGAGGCAAATGAAAAACTCCAGCACTGAGGGAACACAGTGTTCCAAATAGAATCTGCTTGTTTTTTCTCACATCAGATGGGTAATGTGCAGATGTCCTAACAAGGTATGAGGGAGGCACATTTCATCCATGAGCATGAAAACCCAATCATTCCGCCTATGAATTACAAAAGGATCTGAGAAAAAAATATTGTTGCAACCTTGGCATGGCCCAAGGATCACCTGCATCAACTTAGAAACCAATTAAAGATGCTGACACACCCCCAAGGTTCATTCAACAAACAATACCTACATCTAATGAGAGGAACTAGAACTAAGTAGCAGAACAGTGATAAGTCCCATAGAGAGAAATACAGTGGGAAGGCAGAGAAGATGTTGGGGGGAAGTGGTCGAAATTTTATGTAAGGTACCCTGTGAAGGCTTCTCTGAGAAAGTGATGTTTGGACAAACGCACGTGGAAGTGTCAAGCAGGGAACAGGCAAGTGCTGCTCAGATGTGATTTATGTGGCTAGGTTAACTGCCTGGTTCTAAAGCTGTGTCACCTGTAACAGGCGCCTTCAGTAAGAGCCTTTTTTTTTTGGTGGGGGCGCGCTACAGTGTCTTGCTCTGTCGCCCAGGCTGGAGTGCGTGGCGCCTGCATAGCTCACTGCTTCTTAAGCTCGTGGGCTAAAGCGGTCCTCCTGTCTCAGCCTCCCGAGTAGCTGGGACTGCAGGCAGATGCCACCATACCCCGCTAATTTTTTTTATTTTTTGTAGAAACGGGATCTGGCTCTTGCTGAGGCTGGTCTCTAACTCCTGGCCTCAAGCGCGATCCTCCCCGCCTTGACCTCCCAAAGTGCAAGGATTACAGGCTTGAGCCACCCTGCCCGGCCAGAGTTGCGTTTTAAACTAAAGTTGGCTGGCCCTCTGCATCAACAGCACTACAGATGCTTGTTTTAAAAACCAGGAATCAAATGTGCATTTCCCAGGCTAAGGCCAAAGCAGTTGCGAGACCCTCTCGAGGAGCGGGTCTCTGACGCTAAGCTAGTCTCCCCGCAGGCGAGTCGCTTCCGGTTGGTGATGTTGCGTCATTAGCAAGCGCCGGAAGTGCCTTCGCGCTGCCTAGGAGACAGGACGCGGGGCTAGTAGCTGACAGGGCCGCGCCGGCCGCGCCCACCCGGTCGCCATGGAGCTGTCCGCAGAGCTGTACGAAGATCCCCGCGCCTGGGACGATGACTCGGACCCGGAGCCGGAGCCTGACCCCGACGCGCAGGCCGAGGCCTACGTGGCCCGCGTGCTCAATCCGCCAAAACCCAGGCTGGCTCCCCCGCGCGCCTCGCCGCTGTCCACTCCCGCCGCGTCCCCGAGCGCCCTGGAGCCGCGAGCCGCATCCAAGGTCTCGGCAGTGCGTGTGCCGGGCTTGCTGAGCCTTCCGCCGGAGCTGCTGCTCGAGATCTGCGCCTACCTGGATGCGCGCCTCGTGCTCCACGTCCTGCCGCGCGTGTGCCACGCGCTGCGCGACCTCGTGCGTGACCGTGTCACCTGGAGGTTACGCGCGCAACGCCGCGTACGCGCGCCCTACCCAGTGGTGGAAGGTACGCGCATCTGGGGGCCAGGGACGCCCGCCCAGGTCAGGCTTGGGGCGGGGGAGGGGGTACCTGACGTGCTCTGGGCACAGCCTCTGGAGCAGCCTTTGTGGCTGTCCTGGCTCTGGCCGGAGGCTGAGGTCGCTACAGGTGGTGCCAAAATCCCTGAAGACCTCTGGGTAGACCATGAGGCAGATACTTGGGGTCCCGAGGCTGTGAAAACCCACCCTGGGGGCTGGTGTCCCTGAACCCAGGATTCAAAGCATCCTCAGGCTTCGAGTCTGGTGGTACCAAGCCCATAACCCCAGGCTAGGGGATTGACACAGGCACGTGAAGTCTCTGGCTGTGGAATCTATGCTTGGGGCTCAAAGGCTTGCCCAAGAATTCTCAGGCTCTGAGTCTAGCCTAGAGGCTGAGGCAGCAACTGGTGTTGCCAAAGCCTCTAACCCCCTAGAGCCTTAACCTACTTGGGGGTGGGGCAGGGGCTCAGGTTCCAGAGCCTGCAACCCTTGAACCATATTAGGGTTTAGGTGTTGGGATCCCTGACACCAGAAATCACAGATCCTCAAGCCCCGAGTCTAGCCCCGCATCTTAGGCAGGGCTTGGTGGTCACTCCTCCTGTCCTTGTCCCTGAGTCGATTGGTCCTGGGGGGAGAAGACAGCTTGGGGACCTTGAATTAATATTGCTGATCCTGAAATTGTTGGATGTGCAGGTCCTTGAGCCAACATGAGTAATAAGTTGGGTGGTTGATTACGCTAACCTGGAAGCTTTGATTCTGCAGAGAGGCAGGGGCTCCTGGATCGGTGATTTTCAAAGTGTTGCCGTCTGACACCCTGGTCATACTCTCCCAAACAGCTTGATAAACATAGAAGCTTCAGACTCACCTGCACCTGGAGCTTGGATTCTGCATTCTGAAAAAGCTCCCTGGTTTACGGAGATTAGTTTGGGAAACACTCCCCTTGGTCTGGTTCAGATGGCTGAGGCAAGAAGGATTAGTCATGAGACCCCAGCTCCTATGAGGGGCTGAGGCCGCATCTCACCCAGAAGTAAAATAGGACCTCAACATCCCAAGGCTGCTGTCTCCCAGGCTTAGATTAGGAAATGCTGTCTGGAAAGGTGTTCCTGAGGTCCCTGGTTTCTGGAAATTGGACTGAGGAGCAGTCAATCCTAGACCTGCCCGGGAGATGGTTGGGCAGGTGTCCCCCAGGCCAGATTCTGGGCCTGCTTGGGGTTGGGTGAGGAATCCAGATGGGGTTCTGTCCAAGTCTGGTGTATGGCAGGCTCCTGGGAAGCCAGGGTTGGGTTCAGACAGCTGGCTGGGTGGTAAGGTCCCTGCCCACTTGGGGACCCTACTCATGGTACCCCACAGAGGAGGACTTTGACTGGCCGGCAGCCTGCATTGAGCTGGAACAGCACCTGGCCCACTGGGCAGAGGATGGGCGCTGGGCTGAGTACTTCTGCCTGGCCGACGGGCACTTTGCTTCCATTGACTCAATACTGCTGCTCCAGGTGAGGTGAGGTCTGGTGGGGGCCAGGCAGGGGTGGGCCAAGGTGGCCCCGGCAACATCACCTCCCTCCATTCCCAGGGCGGGACACTATGTCTGTCGGGCTCCCGAGACCGCAATGTCAACCTGTGGGACCTGCGGCAGCTGGGGGCGGACCCCAGCCAGGTTCTGGTCAAAGCCCTGGGCACCCAGCCAAACAGCACCCACAAGGTGAGAAGTCAGGCAGGGGTAGGGGGTAAGAGGCCTGGGTAGGGTACCTTTCCTGAAGGCCCAGGTTTTGCCACCAGACTTCACAGATTTGAATCTTGCTCTGCTATTAGTGTGACTTTGGGTGAGATGTGTTACTTCTCTGTGCCTCAGTTTGTACTTCTGCCCAGTGAACAGTTAGGATGAGGATGAATGAGATGAATTATGCATGAATGTGGACATGTGTTAAGGTCAAGCTTTGACACATAGTCGGTGCTCAAAAGATGTCAGGCATACCTTGAGAGGCCCAGTGCAGGGCAGTTAGGAGGCTGCCTTGTGGATCAGCCAGCTCTGAGCATGACTGTCGCCCCTAGAGAAGTGTCTGTGTAGGTACACCTCCGCCAGTCATTAAGGTGGTCCAGGCTGAGATCTCGTGCTTGGGAACAGGCTGCTGGGTTCAAATCCCCACTCTGCTACTTCCTGGCTGTGTGACCTTGGGTGAGAGACTCAAGCTCTCTGGGCCCCAGTCTCCTCATTTGTAAAACAGGATACGCGACAGTACCCTTCTGAGAGGGTTTGGTGAGGGATAAGCCAGTCTGCATCCAGCACTCTGCATATTAGCTGCTGAGGTGGGGGCTGTTTTTCTGCCCATTTTGCTGATGAATACATAGAGGGAGGTGATGTGGTTTGCCCAGGTCATGGGGTGCAGGCTGCACTCTTGATCACATTGTCATGTGATTGAGACAGACCACCACTGGTGTTGAGTGTCTGAAGTGAAGAACTTGAGTTAGAAATGTTCTTGGGTGTGGCATCCCTGTCCTAGGCTCTCGTGTCAGACTGACCCACAGACCCAGAGTCTAATGTCACCTGGGTTCGGGCTTGCTCTGGGTTCTCGTGTTGGTTGTCTCTCTCTCTCCTCTGCCCCTTGATTTTGTTATCTATGAAATGGGGATGATCCCGTGGAGCCAGAGTTGTGTGTTGTCCCACAGTGTCTGTCACAGTGGGCGTTAGGGAGGAAAAGCTGTGTGGTTTCGGGTGAGTGTATTGACTTCTCTGAGCCACGTCTGCAAAAACAGGAAGGTCCCAGCTTTGCCCCCATGAGCCGTGGTGGGGAGCCCTGTGTGACTGCTGCGCCTGGTCCTGCAGGGCTGGGTGTGGTCGCTGGCGGCGCAGGACCACCGCGTGTGCTCCGGCTCCTGGGACAGCACAGTGAAGCTCTGGGACATGGCGGCTGATGGGCAGCAGTTTGGCGAGATAAAGTGTGAGGGGTCCAGGGGGCCTGGCGGGGTGGGGCCCTGCCTGGCCACAGCCCGAGCCCTGTGGTCTGTGTGTCCCCAGGGCCAAGGCAGCCGTGCTGTGCCTGTCCTACCAGCCTGACATCCTGGTGACTGGCACCTATGACAAGAAGGTGACCGTCTACGACCCCAGAGGTGGGCCAGGGACCCTGGGGCCCGGGTTGGGAGAGCAGGGATGCCTGGGGTCTCTAGAGCTGTGCTGAGGAAGGAGGCGCCGAGACCTTGCAGCCTGGCTTGAGCGACAGTCCCATAAGCAGATGCTAACCACTGAGTGGCCGGCGCTGTGCTGGGGAACAGAGACAACTGGGGTAGGGGCTTCAGAGGAAGCCTGGTAGCCTCCAGGGTTGGGTTAGAATCCTGCCTCCCCGACTTCCGAGCTGTGCAGCCCCAGGCCAGCTTGAACCTCAGTTTCCCCATCTGTGAAATCCAAATAATAATAACACTTCAGCCCCACGGGCTTAATGGGAGGAAATGACAATAACATGCCAGTGGATAAGTCAGTTAGTTTACATAAAACACCTAGAACAAACACTGCCTGGCACAGAAGTCTTTTCTGTTTGTTTATTTTTTGTTATTCTGTTTAATTGAAGGGCCAGTGAGCCTTGTCCAGGCCGAGCCAGGGCGGGGCTGCGGGGTGGGGACACATCTCAGGCCCACCTGCAGGCAGAGGGGGTTGGCACTGAGGCTGCTCTGGTCTGCTCTGTGCTGAGCAGGGTATATGGGATTGGAGGAGGGAGATGGGACAGGGGACAGGAGGACTGGGACGGTCCACATTTAGCTGGAAAGGGAGAGGAGAGATGGTCACTTGCATGGTGGGGGACAGAGCAGACCGAGGGTTTTGCCAGGGAGGAGAGAGGCCTGGGATGCTTGGGTGGGCTGGGGAGGGCCTCCGAGGGGCTCTGGTGAACCCCCTCCTCCCGGCCCGTCGCCCACGAAGCCGGCCCTGCCCTGCTGAAGAGCCGGCGGCTGCACTCCAGTGCTGTGCTGGCACTGCTGGCGGACGACCGGCACATCATCTCAGGCAGCGAGGACCACACCCTTGTGGTGTTCGACCGCCGAGCCAACAGCGTCCTGCAGCGGCTGCAGGTGGGCCCCCCCAGGGGCCTGGAGGGACCAGGGCTGCAGCTGGCCTGGCCTGGCCTGAGCTGCCCTGTCCCTCGTCCCCTCCCACAGCTGGACTCCTACCTGCTCTGCATGTCCTACCAGGAGCCCCAGCTGTGGGCTGGTGACAACCAGGGCCTGCTGCACGTCTTCGCCAACCGCAATGGCTGCTTCCAGCTAGTCCGGGTCTGAAGGCCCTTGCCCTTGCCTGTCCCTCCCCCTCCAGGCCTCCTTCCTTCCCCCTGAACCCTCAGTGGTGTAGAGGGCTGGCTTTGGGTGAGCCTCACCTGAGTGTCATCCCTCCTGCCCTCCCGCAGTCCTTCGACGTGGGCCACAGGTCTCATATCACAGGGATCAAACACTCGCTGGGGACCTTGTACACCACATCCACTGACAAGACCATCCGGGTGAGGCTCCTGCCCAGCTTGTGCCCTGGGGGACAGTCCCCATCCCCACCCCCACAGGCCAGGGTCATACCCCTTGACCTTTGCCCATTGCCCCCCACCAGGTGCACGTGCCCACAGACCCACCAAGGACCATCTGCATCCGAAACCACCACAATGTGCTGAATGGGGTAAGGCCCTGGCCCGTGTGCCCAGCCCTGCCTGCCCAGAGCGCTGCCCTCCTGACTCCGTATGTCCCTCTGCCCTCCCAGGTCTGTGCCGAGGGCAACTTGGTGGTGGCTGCCTCTGGAGGCCTGTCGCTGGAAGTGTGGAGACTGCAGGCCTGAGCAGGTGGACGTGGACGTGGATGTGGACACTGCCAGCCGGCAGGCTGGGCCTCGGCCACTGTTCTTGGGGGACCTTCCCTGTGCTGGTGCTGCCTCTGCCCCCGCCCCACAGGCCTAGGACACAAAGAGTCCAGGCCATGGTCGGGTGCGGGTCCCTGGGCTGGGCCCTGTGCCCACGGAGGTGAAGTTTGGGTTCTGGCCCACCTAGGGAGCTGCTTCCCACCCTTGGGCCCCAGTTTTGTTACGATTTGGATGCCCTGCTCTCTGGAGAGCAAAGGAGAAATAAACCTGACTGACGTGTTGGTCCACTGGCCTGGAGTGTGGTGTGGCCGCTGGGGCTCTGGCCGCACCTGCCTGGGGCGGGGATGCTGCGGGCGGGTATGGGGGTGAGCGGGAGAGACGGTGTGGCAGGGCTGGGTGCATGTGTCAGTCACTGATGTGCATGTGTGTGTGTGTCTGAGTAGAGTCCTGTGGACCATGGCCACCTGTGTCTGTGACACTGCCTCTGTGTGTGTGTGATGTGTGGGGGTGTAGATTATAACTTGAACCTTGGACGCAAGTCCATGCAGTGGGAGTGGGCATCTGCTCAGGAGACCCCGTGGGTGTGGGGAAGGGTGGGGGGCTCCAGGGTGTATGTGCTGATGTGGCTGTGACCCTGGAGGTAGACCCTGTCCCCCGCAAGCCCTCAGTGCCACCCCCTGGCCCCCATGTCCCCAACTCAGCCCAGCCCAGCCACACTCTGGGGAGCATTCACTTCATGTTTATTGAGGACCCCTGGTTTATGGGGGCCACAGGGTGACACTGTTGTGGGGTCATAGGATGGCACAGGGCTTCTTTTCCTTGAAGGGGTTGGTGGCGGCCGGGATGCCCACGAGGAAGGGGTCACTCTTGGCCTGCTCCGTGCAGAACTGCAGCAGGTCGGCGGCCGCCTTGGACACCTGTGGACCAAGCCAGTCAGCCAGACCTGGGTGTGTGCCTGCCCCCCGGCCACGAGTGCCTGCCTCCTCTCCCCACCACCTGTACCACCCTGACCTTCACCTTCACGCGGTCGATGCCTGCCTCCATCCGCAGCTGCTCCACTGTCCGGCGGGCCTGCCCAATGTCGCTGCCAACAGCCACTTTGCTGGACATCTAGGGAGTAGCGGGTAGGGTTGTGGGCAGTGGGCCCAACCCCAGATTCCCTAGGGGAGCCTAGGGCTGCCTCAGGGTCCCTGCACCTCCCCCCGTGTCCCCTGGGGGCTGCAGGATGGGGGTGGCTGTCCCCAGGCCTCTGTCAGGCCCACATACCTTGGCTGGGGACTCTGGCTGAAGCCTCCTGGCTGCCTGATGCTCCGGCGGCCGCCCTGCTCTGGCTCCCTCCTCTATGCCGCGGGCTCCCCAACCCCCTCTTCTCCCTCCCTAGTCCCGCAGAGACTTTGAAGCCAGGATGCTCATGGACTGAAATGTCACCAGTGATGGCAGCAGCAGCTGCCTCAGCCAAGGGGGTCCCTGCCCCAGCAGGCCCTGCGGGCTCGCCGTCCTGGTCACATGTCACCTGGGTCCTCATGGGCTAGGCAGCTTGTCTGGGGAAATGAAGGGGCTCTGGCCTCTCTCTGACCTGCTGGGTCCCCTGCTGACTGGCCCAACACCCCTCCTTTGCCAGCCTCTGCCACTCTTGACATGCAGTGTGTGCCCATGCTCGGGCACAACTGGCCTCTCCTCTCTGTCTGCACTGCCTGGAATCTCACCCGCAGAGGAGACTCAATCCACTCGCTGATGCTGATGGCTTCCTCTGCCCCAAGACCTTCTGCCCCCAGATAAAGTTCGCCACTCTGCACCAAGTGCTCAGGCCCAAATCTCCAACTCCTTCATTCTATCTCAAGTCATCAGATCAGACTTCAAATTAGATTCTCAATCACTTCTGTCACCATTCATACCCCCATCTTGGCCCGCCTAGATCAGTGCAGTCACCTACGTATGCCCTGGTCACCAGCTTCTCCCTTGGATCACCATGATGCCTTTGTGTTCGTTCATCCATTCATTTTTATTCATTCAGCGTTGTATGAGTTAGCTTAGGCCACCACAACAAAATACCACCGACTGGGTGGCTTAAACAACAGAAATTTATTTTCTCACAGTTCTGGAGGCTGGAAATCCAAGATTGAGGTGTTGGCAGGTTTGGTTTCTTCTGAGGCTTCTCTTCTTGGCTTGTAAATGGTGGCCTTCTTGCCACGTCCTCACATGGCCTTTCCTCTGTGTGAGGCATCCCTGTTGTCTCTTTGTGTCCAAATTTCTTCTTCTTATAAGGACGCCAGTCAGATTGGATTAGGACCCACCCTGATGACCTTGCTTTAACTTTATATTTCTTTAAAGAAGCCGTCTCGTAATACAATCACATGCTGAGGTCCTGGGAGTTAGAGTTTCAAGATACGAATTTTAGTGGGGAACAAGTGTTATTTTCTGAGATTCTAATATGGGCCCAGCACTATGCAAAACCCTGTTCTCACAGAGCTGCCATTCTATCAGGGGACAGACAACAGCCAACAAAATGTACACAGTGAGAGAATACATTTGAAAGAGACTATTACGAAAGAAGAATAAAATCAAGATAAATGAGAGAAGGGTGGTCAGAGCAGGCCTGTCAGAGGAGGTGACATTTGACTCCAAGGGGAAAGCCACCATTAGAGGATTTTAACAATCAATGTGTTGATTTATGTTTACAGAGCTCTTTGGCCTCAGCTGGGAGGTGAATTGGAGGGGAGGGAGCCCAGGTGGAGACCATGGGGATGAAGAAAACACCTGGATTTGGGACCTATTTTATACATAGAGGTTGGTGAACATGCTGATAGATGGACATGGAGTGTGAGAGAAGGGGAGATATCAAATTCAACTCCCTAGGTTTTAGCCTAGTAGATGAGTGGAGGATGGGGTCATTTGCTGAGATGCAGAAGGATCAGGGTTAGGTGGAGAGGGAACAGACCGGGTGACTTTGAGATCCAAGTGGGAACATCAAGGATGTCAAAGAAGATATTCCCTTTCTCCAATGACTTAGGCTCATTTCCAGCCTCAGGGCCTTTGCACTGGCTGTTCTCTCCCCCTCTGTGCTGGGAGTGGCCTCCCTCCCCTATCTTCACATAAGAGGACTTTCTCAGTCTTCCTGCTTTGGCTCAAATCTCATCTCCCCAGTCACCTGTCCCTCCAACTAAAGCCACCAACTCCTCTACCCCACCCTCACCCTAGACTCTCGAATCATCCTGTTTAAATCCTGAATAGCACTTACCGCTGTTAACTTTCTATCTTCCCAATCAGACTGGGCCCCAGGAGGGCAGGGTCCACGTCTTGGTCTTAATCATCGCTAAGTCCTCAGTGCCTAGCAGAGCCCAATATACAGTAAAGACTCCATAAATTGTAGAGAGAGTGAACAAAGGGGTCCCCACTGGACTCTGTGCACTGTTGGGGGGATGCGTCTGAGATACAGATGCCACTGAGGGTCTCAAAGTCTTGCTGGGGGAAAAGACATGCCAGCCCGGGATCCCAGAGGAGGCCCCTGACCCAGTGGAAGGTCAGGAAAGGCTTCCCAGAGGAGGTGGCAGCTGCAGCTGCCAGAGAAAGGAAGAACAGAGGCTTATGCAGCGTGTGGAGGCTCTGGAGACTGGCGAGGGCACGAATAGGGCTCACTATCCCATTACGCAAGAGAGGCTCAGAGAGGCTGGAACTGTGACTCTGCCTGGTGACCTAAATCCTGTCAAGGGCGACGCCTAAGAAACCATCCTCTCAGCCAGGCGCCGTGGCTCACACCTGTAATCCTAGCACTCTGGGAGGCAAGGCGGGAGGATTGGTCATAGACAGGAGTTCGAAACCAGCCTGAGCAAGAGCAACACCCCGTCTCTACTAAAAATAGAAAGAAATTAATTGGCCAACTAAAAATATATAGAAAAAATTAGCCGGGCATAGTGGCGCATGCCTGTAGTCCCAGCTACTCGGGAGGCTGAGGCAGAAGGATTGCTGGAGCCCAGGAATTTGAGGTTGCTGTGAGCTAGGCTGACGTCACAGCACTCTGACCCGGGCAACAGAGTGAGACTCTGTCTCAAAAAAAAAAAAAAGAAACCATCCTCTGGTCCGGAGGGGACAGAAACGAATTGGCAAGCGCCGTGCAAGGCAGTGGATCTCTAGCAGGCGGCATTAAACTAGGAATCTACATTCTTGTGAAGTTGAGAACACGCGAAAAGGACTAGCGGCTTTTCGCGGCTTCCGTAGTACGGAACACATGCGCAAAGATGGTCGCGTCTTTGGCTAGGTGCTCCAAAGAGTCATGTGACTAAGCCACTTCCGGCCCTTTCTCTCGGGCTTTTTCTCGAGCCTTACTTCCTGTGCTCTAGCAGAGACGCGTGTGCTGCGGGCTTAACACGTTCCGAGGCCGCCGTAGGCCCGGCCTAGGGCGGCTCTGACTTGAGAGCCAGCCCCACGCGCATGGAGGGTTCCCCAGAGGGGGAGGCGCCCGCGGCGGCGTTGGCCGCCGTGCTGAAGCACAGCTCGGCGTTGCCGCCTGAGAGCGCCCAGGTCCGGGGCTACGACTTCAACCGCGGCGTAGATTACCGCGCACTGCTGGAAGCCTTCGGCACCACCGGCTTTCAAGCAACCAACTTCGGGCGCGCGGTGCAGCAAGTCAACGCCATGGTGAGGCCTGGGGCGGGACTTCCTGGGCCAGGGAGGGGCGGAGCCTCTAGAAAGGCCAGTTCAGCACTTGGAGAGGGCGTGGCTTCCCGTGGGTTGGAGGAGGCGTGCCCTTTGTCGAGGCGGCCCAATAGTTGGGGAGAGGCGGGGCCTAGCCTGAGCGGCTGTATCCTTTGCCAAGAAGGAGACTTTGCACTCCAGTAGTTAAATCCTAGTACAACAGGAGGGGGTGGAAGAGGGGCGAAGCCTGAACGTGTGCCCTGGGATCGGGTCTGCACAGGGGATGTTCCTTGGTCCCTAGTAGAAGTGGTCCTGTATCCCTGTCCCTGAGTGGGCAAGGCCTGGGGGTGGAATCTGACTCTGGAACCCACCTGGGATCCTTGGGCTGGGGTTTGGGGACCCGTGCTTAACTCGACCCAGCCCTTACACCCAGATCGAGAAGAAGCTGGAGCCGTTGTCGCAGGATGAAGACCAGCATGCAGACCTGACCCAGAGTCGCCGCCCACTTACCGGCTGCACCATTTTCCTGGGATATACATCCAACCTCATCAGTTCAGGCATCCGTGAGACCATTCGCTACCTCGTGCAGCACAACATGGTGGGGACCCGGTGGGGCTGTGGCCTTGGCCTCTCTGGGTCAACGGTCAATGCAGTTATTTATTTATTTTTATTTTTTTGAGACAGAGTCTCACTTTGTTGCCTGGGCTAGAGTGCCGTGGCGTCAGCCTAGCTCACAGCAACCTCAAACTCCTGAGCTCAAGCAATCCTCCTGCCTCAGCCTCCCGAGTAGCTGGGACTACAGGCATGCGCCACTATGCCTGGCTAATTTTTTCTATATATTTTTATTTAGTTGGCCATTTAATTTCTTTCTATTTATAGTAGAGACAGGGTCTTGCTATTGCTCAGGCTGGTTTCGAACTCCTGACCTCGAGCGATCCACCTGCCTCGGCCTCCCAGAGTCAGTGCAGTTATTGATCATTTAAGTGAGATGGGTCTGTTTTAAGCAGAGGGACAGAATTGAGTTTTGTTTTGCAGCAGAACAACCCCTCAGGGTCAATGAATGAGGCTGAAATTAGAAGTGCTGCCCAGGATGAGAGCAGGGCCTCCCTTCTTGGGCCAACCTTGCTGCCTTGTGGCTGCAGGTGGACGTATTGGTGACCACGGCTGGAGGTGTGGAGGAGGATCTCATCAAGTGCCTGGCGCCGACATACCTGGGCGAGTTCAGCCTCAGGGGGAAGGAGCTCCGTGAGAATGGGATCAATAGGTGAGAACCCTGAGTAGTAGGCAGGGGAGCTGGGCCCAGGGTCTTGGGTCCTGATGCCCACATGCCTACTGTCCGCAGGATTGGGAACCTACTGGTGCCCAATGACAATTACTGCAAGTTTGAGGACTGGCTGATGCCCATTCTGGACCAGATGGTGCTGGAGCAGAACACAGAGGTGGGGCTGGAGTGACCCGGAGGGGCCAGCGTGGTAGGAGTTGGGATGGGGTGGGGGACTCTGGCTGAAGCTGATGCCTCCCCCTAGGGCATGAAATGGACACCTTCCAAGATGATCGCCCGGCTCGGCAAGGAGATCAACAACCCAGAGTCGGTGTATTACTGGGCCCAGAAGGTAAGGGGCTGGGTGGGGGGTAGAGTTGCCAGGCTCTGGCATGTGTTACCTTGTTTCATCTACACAGCCACCTGGAGAGTCACTCCTGTCATTCTCAGCGTTCCCCCTTAGACGGGGAACCTTAAACACTAGGTAATCTGTCTGACGTCACACAGAGACTGAGGGAGGGGCTTGGTATCCTAGTGCTACTCCTAGACCAGGAGCAGTGGGTGGCACTTAGCAACTCCCCTGGGGTCTGGCTCGGAGTCCCATGCTCCCCAGAGGCTGTGGAGTCCAACAACTTGAAAAATAACAACAGCTACCACTCTTTGTGCCAGGCCACATGCTGAGTATTGTGTGTGGGTCTCCTCACATACATATGCCTCCCCGTCTGTGATAGTGTTATTGTTATCCTTATTTTACAGTGGAGCAAACAGACCCAGAGAAATGAAAAGGCCCACAATCAGAGAGGGAGGAAGGGACACAGCTGGGATGGGGACCAGGCCATCCTCAGCAGGCTCTGAGCTCCAGCTGCTGTCCCGTCCTGTCCTCTCCAGAACCACATCCCTGTGTTGAGCCCAGCACTGACAGATGGCTCGCTGGGCGACATGATCTTCTTCCATTCCTATAAGAACCCGGGCCTGGTCCTGGACATCGTTGAGGGTGAGGTGCTGGGGGCCACAGAGGAGCGGGGACAGAGGGCTGGCTGAGCCCAAGGCCTAAGCACAGCCCTCTCTTCCCCCCCAAGACCTGAGGCTCATCAATACCCAGGCCATCTTCGCCAAGCGTTCAGGGATGATCATTCTGGGCGGGGGTGTGGTCAAGCACCACATTGCCAACGCCAACCTCATGGTGAGTGGGTGGCACACGTGTGCTGGGCCTGTGCCACGCGCTGGGGAGACAGCCAGCAGACAAGTGACATGCAAGTCAGGTGGCAGTAATTGCTATGGAGAAAAGTAAGGCTGGATGAGGGTGTTCAGGGAGGCTTCTGGGAAATGTGACCTGTGAGCAGAGGCTTTTGGGAGGTGCCTTGTCTGAGCCATGATGGCCGTCGCTGGGGAGAGTTCTTGGGGAAGAGAACAGCCAGTGCAAAGTCAAAGAACAGCTGGGAGCTTGGTGAGGGGGATGAGCAGGAGTGCTGAGGCCGGAAGGCAACACAGCACAGCCTTGCCAGGCTGCAAGGTGGGCTTTGGCTTTCGCTCCAAGGGAAGTGGAAGAGGACCTGCAACCAAGGCTTTGCAGAAGTGGGCAGGTGGTTGGCTTTGGAGGCATCTGAAGATAAGAGCTGGTAACGGCTCCTGCTGGGCAGGAGGGGGAGGGTTGCTGAGACCTAGCAGGAGGGTCTAGGGAAGTCTGCCTGGCAATCCCCATGACTCTGGGCACTGACACAGGGCACCTCCCTGGAGTATGGGGCTTCCAGGGGCTATCTGCACTTGGGACACACCCCTTAGCCTCTTTGGCTCTGGTGTCCTGCCTCTGTGTCCCTGTCTGCTGTGACCAGCTGACCAGGTCTACCCTGCCCCTCCTGACAGCGCAACGGAGCAGACTATGCTGTCTACATCAACACGGCCCAGGAGTTTGATGGCTCTGACTCAGGCGCCCGGCCAGATGAGGCTGTCTCCTGGGGCAAGATCCGGATGGACGCACAGCCTGTGAAGGTAAAGGCTGGCCAGGTGGGAGCAGGTCTCCTCTGCTGTGGCCATTGGTCCCACGGCTCACCCAAGTCTCCTCTGCAGGTCTATGCCGATGCCTCCCTGGTCTTCCCCCTGCTCGTGGCTGAAACCTTTGCCCAGAAGGTGGACGCCTTCATGCCCGAGAAGAATGAGGACTGATTAGCTGTGGCCTCAGGAGGCCTTGCCCCCACCTCTGTTTATTAGTTTCCAGACCAAACCCCCATGTCCCCCTTGGACAGCAGCGTATCTATAATAAATGATGTTGTGGTCCTTCTGAGTCCGTGCCTTGGTCTTTGGTGCTGGTGGTGGGTCCCTGGCTTCAGCCTGCTCCTCCCTCTGCCTCATAAGCCTCCTCCCGCCAGCAGTGGATGCTGCCCCCCACGGCAGTGAGCAGGCAGGGCTCCGTGGGGTGGTAGGCCAGCGACTGCACCACACCGCGACCCACAGGCAGGGCCAGTGCCAGGGAACCCTGCGGAGTGAGGGGTGGGGAGTGGTCACTGGTGGCCTGGCTGTCCCAAGGTCCCTAGGCATCCTCCTGCCCTAGGTCACCTCTCCCTGGACCTTCAGCCACCTGCCTCTAATTTGCCTCCTGGACACTGCAAACCTAAATTGCCCCAAACTGAGCCCCTTGAGAAATCCGTCCTTCCAGGTGCTCGGGCCAAATGTCTTGGAAGTTTTTCTCTTGAAACTCCCATCCCTTTATCAGTAAATCCTCTTGGCTCTGCCTCTAGATGGTGTCCAGAGACTGCCAATTCTCCACCTTCTCAGCTGCCACCCTGCTCTGAGCATGTCTTGCTCCCAGCTTCCCTGTTCCCAGCCACTGACTGGGCACCACCCTGCCCACTCAGCACCCCCCAGTCACAGCATAGTGTATACAGTTCCCCTTAAGCAAACCATGTTTCCTCTTTCCACGCTGAAAATGTTCCTTCACATGTCCTCCCTCCAGGGTAACTCCCAGTCTGTCTTAGTTCCCGGAGTGACAGCTTGTCCCTGAAGTCTCAGGGTGTACCAGTTCCCTCCATCCTCTTAGGGGGCTTAGTTCCCCTGGCCAAGTGCCAGTCTCTCCTTCCCTGAGGCTTCCCAGCCCCAACCCCACTAAGCCAGGACAGTCTGTTCCCAGCCTCACTCCCCTGCCAGATGGGCACATGTTGAGGACATGAGGGCTCAGTGGAGCTTGAAACCACACACGGGATGCTCCGATGCAGCTCAGTTTCCTGAACAACCTCATTTCACCCAAGGTCAGACACCACCATCAGCTACTCCTTGACCCAGGATCAGTACCAGTGCCCCTGCCTGACCTGGCTCCTGCTGCTGCCAGCCTGAATGTTTGCATGGGCCACACCTCAGCACATGCGGTTCCCTTTGGCTGGAATGCCCTTCCTGCCTTGTCCTCTTACTCCTCCAAGATCCCATCTTGAATACCTAACATCACTCTCCTCTTCAGGCCCCCCAGTGACTGAGATGAGACTGGGATGGGGTAGGTGCCCAGGTATTCAGTGGGGTTGGGGGTGACTCACCTCGACCAGGTCCCAGAAGAACACCTTCCCGTCCTCGGAGCAGCTGACCACGTGCGTATCACGCTCGCTCAGGCAGCAGTCCAGCTTGTACTCCTGGTTCTTATGGCCTGTGTACCTGGCGGTGGGTGGGATCACAGGGCTTGGTCCTCGCGGTAAGGGGGGCGCCGGGGTGGGGGAAGTGGGGAAGCATGACCTTGAGGACTCACTCGCCCAGCAGCTCCCCCGTGTCTTTGTCTAGAAGCCGCAGCGTGGAGTCCAGGCTGGACACCAGGGTGCACTGCCCGTCCCGGCTGAAGCAGGTGCAGGTGATGGGGCCTGAGGGGAGGGGAGGGGCAGGTAGGCGGGTGAGGCTGGAGTGTCCCTGGGAGCACTCCCATCTTCCCTGCCTGCCCCTCAGTCGCAGCCACACTCACTGCCCACGTAGTCTGAGAAGAGCTGTCCCATCCTCAGGTCATAGCGCCTCACTCTGCCATCCACAGAGCTGCAGGAGAGGAGGGTGGATGGAGCCAAAACCTTGACTGGGGCCGGCCGCTCCATGGCTTCAGTGTCCCTGTGCCCTCCCACCCTGCTGGGCCTGTACTTCCTGTGCACACGAGTGGACTTCTGAGGCACTAGCTTTGAGACTCAGGCCCAGGGTCCAATCACCCCATCGTTTCCTAGATCCACAGCTCCTATTCCAAACCCTTGCAGTCCTTCTGCAGTCCCTTTTCCTGCACTCTCCGGCTCTTCCTCCACAGTAATCTCCGAATCCCATCACTTACCCGCAACGAGCACAGCACCTGCCCTGCCCCCGCACAGCCACCAGGGGGAGCACTTTTCAAAGTACAGCTCCCCCTTGAACAACAGGGGTTTGAATTGCACGGGTCCACTTACACAGATTTTCTTCTACCTCTGCCACCCCGAGGGAGCAAGACCAACCCCTTTTCTTCCTCCTTTCTCAGCCTACTCAATGTGAAGACGAGGATGGAGACCTTTACTATGATCCACTTCCCCTTAAAGAGTAGCAAATATACTTTCTCTTTCTTATGATTTTCTTAATGACATTTTTTTCTCTAGCTTTTTTTTTGTTCAGTGTTGTATGCCCACTGACAAGAAAAGTATCTCGCATGCAATAGGTGCTCAAACACACTTTTTATAAGTAGCAGAAGGGCAGCCTCTGACTCCTGGGCTCAAGCGATCTCACCTCAGCCTCCTGAGTAGGTGGGACCACAGGCACAGGCCACTGTGCCTGGCTGAGAGTAGGTTTTAATAGGAGCACAGAGGCAGCTATGATCCGCGGTGGCACCTGGGGAGGGGCAAGGTCCTGGCTCTACTCACCCTGCCAGTACCTCATGGTCTGACACCTTCACACTGGATATACCATCCCTGGCCTCATCCAGTTTCTGCACCGGCTCAGGTCTCCGAGAGCGGCAGTCCCAACAGCGGATGCTGGAATCGATAGAGCCTATGAGGTCAGCATAAAGATAAGGTCAGGTTTGAGTGGTAGTGGTACCACCCTGGACCCCTCTGCCTAGGCCCCAGACTCACCGGACAGGATGACTGTGGCCTCTTCATTAAACTGCACGGTGTTTACCTTCTAAGAAACAATTACTGCCACTCAGAGGAGGCTGGACTTTGGAGGACTTGGGATAAAAGCAGGATTCCCAGTGCAGGTTAAAGTAAGGACAAAGGCTAGGGGTAGGGGAGGTGAAAGATTTTTGGGGTAACTGCAAGGACAGGGCTTGGTGACTGCATGGTCTGGCCATGAGGGGGTGAGATGGTCCCGTCGTCTGGAGAAGGATCCTTATGCTATAATGGGGAGGAGGGCGGTCCCTGTCACCACCTAGACGTTAATACGGGTCCCGTCCGCTACCCACGGGTCTTGAGGCTTGCACTCACCCCCGCATGGCCCCGGAATTTGCGCACGACCTGTCCTGATGCCACATCCCACAGCACCACCGCCTTGTCCCCGCCGCCAGAGCAGAGATTGCTGTTGTCAAAGGAGCTGGAGAGCAAGAGAGGGAAAGTCAGCGACGATCTCCGATCCCAACCTCGACGCTCTAGTCCCGGCCCAGCCCCCGGCTCACCCGGCCGCGTCCAGCACCTCGTAGCCGTGGCCGCTATATGTCCTCAGCAGCGTCCCCCGAAGCGGGTTCCACAGCTTCAGGGTCTTGTCGCTGCCACACGTCAGGCAGTAATTGCCATCCACTGGGGAACAGCAGGCGGGGGTTACTGGGCCGCCGACCTCAGGAGGCGGGAAGGGGACCCGGAATGAAGATGAGGGCGCTCACCATTAAATCGCACCGCTCGCACTGCCCCTTGCCCGCAGTCCAGCGTCTTTAACCGTTTTCGCGGCAGCTCCGGGCCCCGCGGCTTTGGCTCAGGGAAAGCCATTGTTCCGGGATCCCTTCCTCGCCGCCCGATATCTGTCTGAGCCTTCGAAACCCACACTTGGGTGTAACCTTATTATTGTCCTCCACGATCTACGTCCTGTTCCTCACTTCCGGGTGAGAAACTTCAGCATTTCGGTGACAGTGTTGGGAATAGTAAAGCCCGCTTTCAAATGTTTTCCCTCACTTCCTGTTATCAAGGAACTTTCTTGGCCTCTTCTAATTCTCTGTCCTCTGCCTGGGGGTTGTCCTGGCCTCCGCTATAAGGAACGGAAGTGCGAGAGCTTCGGGTGTCACTCTGTAAGCTGCCCTCCACTTGCCCGCCGGAAGCTGCAACTGCCGCAGCGGAAGAGGCCCGACCTGGCCCTCAACTCGCTATGTCCGCGAACAATATGTCGGACCCACGGAGACCGAACAAAGTGCTGAGGTGAGGACCCCAGCGTCATGGCAGCGGGGCTCGGGTTGAGTGTGTGAGTCGGGACTTGAGCGCCCCTGACCCTTGACCTTGTCGCAGGTACAAGCCCCCGCCGAGCGAGTGTAACCCGGCTTTGGACGACCCGACGCCAGACTACATGAACCTGTTGGGCATGATCTTCAGCATGTGCGGCCTCATGCTTAAGGTGGGTGGGGTTGAGCTTCCACGGGTGTAGCTTGGCTGGCGAACTAGGCCCGGGGGCGGGTTCCGAATAAAGCGGCGCATCCGGCCAGCCCCGAGGGGGCGGGGCCCGAGATTGGCTGGGGGCGGGGCTGATGCTGGGCCAAAGAAGCCCCAGAGGTGGGGGGGGGGCGTATATCAGGGAGGGTACGTGGCTGG
>VBSM01003225.1:4385642-4406196 GCA_008086735.1 Cheirogaleus medius | reverse complement strand
TCTTCTCTGTATCGTTCCAATTTTAGTATATGTGCTGCCGAAGCGAGCACCCTAAATGTCTCTTGTGAGTTCCAACATTTTTGGTTCCTGGATCAGATGCCCAAGTTGTCCCTGGTTTGGAGAAGACAAGGGCTATGATGAGACTTAGGGTGTCACAGGTTTCTTCTGGCTGTTGTGGGGAGCAGATTGTGGGGGGTCCTGCAAGGAAACGGGACCTGCACTAGTCCTGGAAGCCCTGAAGTGGGGAGATTGAGGATAAGGCCGAAGATGAAGCTGTTGGGCTGGGCTACTAGGATCAAGCGTGAGGAGTCAGACAGTGGCAGGAGGTAAAAGGGTGACAGCAGGGTTTTGTCCTGAGGCCCGGGACAGATGGGGTTATGGGGTTGCTGTTGGCTGAGGCAGTGGTGATTAACATCTGTCAACCCTTTTCTCCCAGTTCATCCGTGCAACGTTCAGCCCTAAAACAGGGCTCTTGATGCAGATTGAAAACATGGAGAAGAACCTCCTGCTACCTGTTCAGCAGGCCTTCTTCTGGTGAGGCAGGGCCACCAGGCACAGGGAGGTGGGTGGTCTGTGGAGCCCGGACCTGACTCTCACCCACCCCGGCTGCAGGTACAACGCCAGTGTAGGCGACAAAATAAGCTCCCAGGTCTCGGGTGCTTACATCTTTAGACCGAGCCAACAGCGGCCACTGCCTGTGAGCCGATGGGCTCAAACCCAACTGGTGAAGGTCTGTGACCAGGAATGACAAGTGGGCAGTTGGAGGGGGGAGGGGAGAAAGTGTGGAGCCCAAGAGGGTGGTGGGCTGTGTACAGAGTCGGTGTGGGAGGATTGACATCTTCAGATAAGGGAGCCGAGACCCGAGTCTTAGGAATATTTGAGGGTTCTCCCACAGGGTTGATATTCAAGGGTTAGGCTGATTGTGTAAGAGTCTTTCCCGACACATACAAAGTCATTCACATCTGTGGGTGTCACAATCATACTTAGCTTTGGAGATTGGGGGTGGCGTGTTCCTACTTAGCCCTTGAATGGGGGGAGCCGATTGTAGCTGCTTCAGAAGTTCACCAAGCACCAGGTGTGGTGGCTCACGCCTGTAATCCCAGCACTTTGGGAGGCTGAGGTGGGAGGATCGCTTGAGCTCAGGAGTTTGAGACCAGCCTGGGCAACATAGGAGACTACAAAAGATGGAAAAATCACCTGGGTGTGGTGGCATGTGCCTGTAGTCTCAGCTACTTGGGAGGCAGAGGCAGGAGGATCCCTTGAGCCCAGGGGTCTGTAGTAAGAAGAGTTTATATCTGGGGTGGATATTTAAGAGTTCACACTTGGTTAGGCCTTGGGTGAATCTCACTTAGGGTAGATATCTGAGGGTGCATCTGGCTGGAAACAGTGCTTTCCCAAGGCCTCTCACTGATGTTTCCTCTTATGGTGGGAACAGGGTAGGTAATGGCAACACTGACATTCATGCAGGTTCAAGAGCCTCACCTTTGATGTACTTCCCTTTGAGGTAAACATCTGCACAATTGGGTCATTGTATTAAGATGTAGTTTTGCCTGTTTGAACAGAGTTCCCCAAATTAACTGTGCTTAAAATAAGATAGAAGATTCTTTCCTTCTAACAGAAAGTCTGGCCGGGCCATCCAGGGAAGGTGGGGTCGCCCCACAGCCACCCAGACCCCTTCTCTCTCCTTGCTCTGCCTTCCTCAACAATCTGCTTCTACATCATGGCCCAAGATGGCTGCCCAAGCTCCAGCCATCACATCTGCATTTGAGCCAGTGGCAGAGGGAAAGGGACAAGGAACATTGTTCACACCACTTTGATTACTTTCCATGGTGGGGGGGGGGTAGCAAACCATGGCCACAGAGCTACTGATTGTCTCAGGAAAGACTAGACAGTCTACCTTTATTCCAGGTAGCCATGTGCCAAGCTAGAATCTTATTCTAAGGAGGGGACATGGAGGAGTGGAGGGCAGCAAGCATGCGTGCCGCATTCACGAATTATGTGGCAATGACTGAAGTAGAAAGTGCAGGCGTGCTATTGGTGGGGTCAACCCTGATATAGGCATTTATGGGTGGGAGGCACGTGTGCAGGGCTCACCTCTGCTCAGGTGTGGGCTGATGTCTGCCCTGCATCCCCGTGTGCCCGTAGACGGCCCTGGTGCAGGAGGTTCACCAGAACTTCTCAGCCTGGTGTTCCCAGGTGGTTCGCCTATACCCAGGACAGCGGCACTTGGAGCTGGAGTGGACGGTGGGGCCCATCCCTGTGGGGTGAGTGGTACGGGCTGGGGCTGGGGCTGGGCTGTGGGGGGCAAGGACAGAGCCGGGTTTAGGTGAGGCTCACAACGTTGTCATCCCATCGGTTATAGCGATTCCTGGGGGAAGGAGGTCATCAGCCGCTTTGACACGTCGCTGAAGACAGACGGAGTCTTCTACACAGACAGCAATGGCCGCGAAATCCTGGAGAGGAGGTGGGATTGGCTGGGGGCATGGCGGGCATGGCACAGTGGCTTGTGGTGTGCTGGGGCCCACGGGCAGTGGGGGCATTTTCTGATCACATGAGTGTGGGAGGGAGAGGGGGAAGGAGGTATGAGCAGTGGGGGACACAGATCCCAAACATGACCAAATCACACCCCACCCCAGGCGGGATTACCGACCCACCTGGAAGTTGAACCAGACCGAGCCAGTGGCAGGAAACTACTATCCAGTGAACACCCGGATTTATATCACGGTACCCCTTCCCTATCCCGCCCCTCCCCCTCCCCTATCCTGCCCCTCCCCGCCTCTACAGAGTGGGAGCCACCCCTCATCCAAATCATCTCCCGACTGCCTGAGGCTGGGGCTGGCTGGAACCTCTGTCCCTCACTCTGCCCTTCACCCCCCAGGATGGGAAAGTGCAGCTGACCGTGCTGACCGACCGCTCCCAGGGGGGCAGCAGCGTGAGGGATGGCTCGCTGGAGCTCATGGTGAGTAGGTCAGAGCCTCGTCCAGGCCAGGTCCCCCTGCTGGACTTGAAGGCTGTTTCTGAAGGCTTGTGACCGCCACTAAGCTGAGAACTCCATTCTTATGTTTGACTTTCCCCCCAGCTTTTATCCGATTCCTACCCAGGCACCCTCTGCAGGCTCTGCCATGCCCTATCCGGGTCCCGCGTTCGGTACTTACCTCCCTCTGTCCTGGTCCCCTTGCCAGGTTGGATCCCACCTCTGCTGGGGTCCCCTACCAGATCCTCGCCTTCATCCTCATCTTGTCCCCCCCCACCTTTTAATTTCTCTTGATGTTCCCACAAGCTCTTACCCAATTTCTGGCCCAGGGACACCCGAGAGACCTACGACCCTCACCCTCTCCCGGCAACTCTCCTCCCAGGTGCACCGGAGGCTGGTGAAAGATGATGGACGCGGAGTAGAGGAGCCACTGTTGGAGTTAGGGTCAGGGGCGTGGGTGCGAGGGCGCCACCTCGTGCTGTTGGACACCGTCAAGACTGCGGCCGCGGGGCACCGGCTGCTGGCAGAGAAGGTTGTCCTGGCCCCGCAGGTGGTGCTGTCCCAGGGTGGCGGCGCCCTCTACAACCTCAGGGCTGCTCCACGCAAGCAGGTGAGGGGTGACAGGGAGGGCAGAAAGGGAACACCAGAATGAGGCCTCCAGGGGGTGGGGGTGAGTGAGGGTTTTCCTGGGCTCCTCGGGCACCCACCTGGCCCTCTGCCTCCCCTAATCTGCCCTGGGGAGGCCATAACTAGTCCTGCTCAGCCCCATGCCCAGCCACAGCCCACCTGGACTCTATCACGGCACAGCCCCAGGTGGATCCCCTTAACTGCCTACTCGCCTTGGTCCCCCCACCTTAAGCCACGCCCATTGTCCCACAAGCACCCCCATCCCCTTCCTCCTCCAGGCTCTGTCCTGCCTTACCCATCACCCCTCGGTCAGCCTCAGCCTCTCCGTAGCTTCAGTCCCGCCCTAACGCCACAAGGTCTTAGGCCAGAATTTTGTCCCTTCCGGGCAGGGACTCCCAGGTCTGGGACCCGCCCCCAGCTTCGGACCGCCCTATCCCCTCATTGGCTCAGCTCTCCCGCCCTGACTGCCCAACTTGGCTGAGCCCCGCCCATCCCTGGCTAAACCCCGCCCCTACACGCCCTGGCCACCCTGACCGCAGCTCGGCCCCGCCCCTCTCCGTCCAAGCCCCGCCCCTCTGCGACTCAGACGCGCGTCTCGTCTTCCGCAGTTCTCAGGGCTGCGCCGGGAGCTGCCGCCCTCGGTGCACCTGCTCACACTGGCCCGCTGGGGCCCAGGCACGCTGCTGCTGCGCTTCGAGCACCAGTTTGCCGTAAAGGAGGATTCACTACGCAACCTGAGCTCCCCTGTGACCTTGGACTTGCGGGTGAGGAGGGTAGAATTGGGAAGGAGACGAGAGAAAGGTGAGAGGGGAAGAGGGGATACCGGGCCGCTTTGCCCGCACTCATCTGGACCCATCCACTGCCCACAGGACATGTTCTCCACCTTCACCATCACCCGCCTGCAGGAGACCACGCTGGCGGCCAACCAGCCCCGGGCCACTGCTTCCCGGCTCAAGTGGAGACCAAACACAGGTGGTGACCTGGCCAAGGGCTGGGAGGGGGTGGTCCTGTCTGGGGCGGGCAGCTGGGGGCCTCACGTGAGGCCTAGGATCCGGGTTAGGGGCTTAAGGATCTGCAATGGGGCAGCAAACTAGCAATGGGTCTTGAAGGTTTGGGAATGGAGTTTAGTCCCAAGAACAAGCATCTCTGCCCTTGTCTAGTTCTGGGAGGTGTCTTTTATTTACCATTGGGATTGGGCAGAAGGTATGAGGGCTGTGGCCAGGCACTGGAGGGGGTTGGGGTGTGATATTCAGGCCCGGAGAAGCAGTTTAAGGGGTTTGGGAGGCTCTGGAGACAGATTTGGGGAGGCACTGTTGCGTGCAGGCCCAGGGGAGGGAGCACAGTGGGGTGAGGCAGAAGAAGTCTGCACCCCTCACTCCTCCTACCCCTCTTGCACTTCCCCAGGCCCCACACCGGGCTCCACTCCCTACCTACTGGACCCGGCCGCTGTCACACTGCAGCCCATGGAAATCCGTACCTTCCTGGCCTCAGTTCAATGGAACAAGAATAATTAGACATGCTAGGATGCCCCCTCGGAGCCTCTGGGGGCAGGGCAGACTCTCCCTCTCCTTGCTGTTGCTGCCACCAACAAAAACCATTAAAATGCCACCACTAAGACACAGGGGGCAGTGTGAGTGAGTGTGGGTGTTTTTGTTTGGTTTTTAGAGGGGGATACAATATATGACCCAGAAAAGTCAGCAAGCCCTCGGTGAGCCCTGGCCCTAGGCCTTGCAGGGAGATCACTTGCTGCCCGGAATCCTCACAGCAGACCCTCCACGGTCCTCACCTGGCCTCACTCTCCACTCTGCCTGCCTCCTCCTTCTTTATTCCTCGTTCTCTCAGGCCATGGCACAGCTGTCTTGAGAAGTCACTGAGGGTAGGCCTGTGCTGGAACTATGCCCAGGGAACAAGATACACCCTGCGTCTTTCCTGACCTGGCCGTGGGGGACTGGGCTGCCAGGGCAAGGAATCTGGGAGGTCCTGGTGGACAAGGTGAAATCAGAAGCAGGTCCCAAAGTGAGGCCTTGGACTGGTGGGCTGGAGCAGAGAGCCTGGTGCACTCTGGCCTTTTGGTGTACTCTGGGGTCTATTGCGGAGGACAGAGACATTGGGATTAAGCCTAAGGTTTATTGTTTTTAGTAGTAGTATTAGAGAAAGAGAGTCTCACTCTATTGCTCAGGCTGGAGTGCAGTGGTGCAATCATGGCTCACTAAAACTTTGAACTCCTGGGCTCAAGAGATCCTCCTGCCTCAGCCTCCCAACTAGCTGGGACTACAGACACTCACCACCTCACCTGGCTATTTTTTAAATTTTTTGTAGAGATGGGGTCTCACTGTGTTGCCCAGACCAGTCTCAAACTCCTGACCTCAAGCAATCTTCCCACCTTGGCCTCCCAAAGTGCTGTGATTATAGGCGTGAGCCAGTAATCAGCTGAGCCCAGGGTTTAGATTCGAAAGGAACCGACTCTCCCTCCTGTGGGTACAGCCTTGTGCAAGTCCCTCGATGGCTCACAGGAGTGAGGAAAGGCATCCTAGGCCTGCCTGTGGCCTATGTGAAGACCAGTGTTTGGATGTGTCTCTCAGTTATTTATACAGTCACCTTCCAGAAGTGGGACTATCTGGGACCAATAGGGACATAGGAGGAGGGTCTTGCCAGCCCCTGTTCCTGTGTGCCGTCAAAAAGTTTCCTAAGTTTCCCTCTAGAGGAAATAACTCACCTGGCTGTGGTCTCGCATAGGGGCCAGTCTTTGAAAGCACAAACTACAAGTGTTCTCTACCCTACTCTGATGATAAGGACAGACCCAAGGGTGGACAGGGAAGCCAAGGGGACGTGGTACCACATTGTTATGGGCCTGTTAGAGATGCCAGAATGGGGTGGCAGGGGACCCACATGGGGCCCAATCACCAGATGTGCCTTCCTTTTCCTAAGTTTCCCTGTTGAGGGAGGGACAGGCCAGACCAGCTAGTGAGGCCTGAAGAGGACTCCCTGCTCCCATCTGCCACTTTGAGCCCATTACTGGAGATACCAGCCCCCAAAACATTTTTTTCTTTTTTTGAGACAGGGTCTCACTCTGTCACCCAGGCTGGAGTGCAGTGGTGCAATCATAGCTCACTACAGCCTCAAACTCCTGGGCTCAAGCAATCCTCCCACCTCAGCCTCCCTGGTAGCTGGGACCGCAGGTGTATGCTACCACCACGCCCGCTAATTTTTAAAATGTTTTTGTAGGGATGGGGTCTTGCTATGTTGCTCAGGCTGGTCTCCAACTCCTGGGCTCAAGTGATCCTCCTGTTTGGCCTCCTAAAGTGCTGGGATTACAGACATGAGCCACCACATCTGGCTCCAAAATATTTTTAAGTTCCCCACCAGGAAGGGGGGTTGGGTCTAGAGACGGTGACCTGAGTTTGCCCACAGCCCCATGTGGGCCCTGTTTTAGGGGGCTCTGACTGAGAAAGTTCCTAAGTTCCCTACCAGTGGTGGGCACTGGCTCCAGCCAGAGAGGGAGACAGCAGAGGGTACCCCAAGTCCAGCTGCCATTCTGCACGGGCCTCTGATTGTGGGATTTGCCTCCAGGAAATATCTAAGTTCTTAGAGGTAGGATGGGGGGAAGGAATGAAACCAGGCCAGCTAGGGACACTGGGGGAGGACAACTTGGGTCTGCTTTCAATCACACATGGGACCTGGTTGCCAGATGTGCCCCTCAAAAATATCTTCTAAAGAGAGGGATCATCGAGACAGGCCAGAGAGGCCTGAGGAGGGCACCCTAAAAGTCTCCTTCTAGAAGGAGTAAGCAGGGGGGCCAGTGAGGGTGGTCTGAGGAATGTGCCCTCCTGCATGGGACCCCTCCATGGGAGGTACCCACCAACATTGCTTCTAACTATCCCTCTGGTGGCAGAGATTGCACTTGGTGAGACAGTGAGCCTCAGGGATGGCTCCTTGGACCAACATATTCAAGTCCACTTCCAAAGTTGGGCACAGGAACTGTCCCGGACTGGCCAAGGAGACCCTTGGAGGTTTCCCTGGGTCCTCCCTAAGTCCCACATGGGGACTGATCACTGGATGTACCCCCATACATTTCTCTAAGTCATCCTCTGGTGGTGGGGACAGGCACAGTCTAGCCAGAGAGCCTCACGGTGGATACCTGGGTCAGGCTGTTGTTCTGCCAGGGTCCTGGTACTGAATCCACCTGGTGGTGCCTCCTGAAAACGTACCCATGGAGACAAAAGTGACTCCATCTTGGATGCTAATTGGCCATGTTAATTTTGGATTCATGCCAGTCGTAGGAATGCCTCCTGAGTTTTACTGTGTTTACTGTCTCTCATGGAAGAATATGTACTGACCATAATTTCTGCACTAGATCACAGCAACTTTGATGTTATCATATAAATTACAGGCTATAATGCACATAGTGTTCTTGGCTGTTCTGGAGGGTTGACTTCAATGGTTTCTAATGTTTTCCAAGCCTCCTCTACAAGAAAAGATAGGCCCAGGCCAACCAGGGAGACCTGGGGGCAGGGTGCTCTGGGTCTGCTCAGTGACCCGCTTAGGGCCTGGTCATTGGATGCATGCCCCCAAAACTGATGGATGGCACTCAGTGCCCAGCTGCAGTTCCTGTGGGGCCCATTCACTGGGCACTGCCCTCCCCTCCCCCCGAAAAAACCCTTTCAAGGACAACCTGGGTCAAACAGGAAGACCCAGGGTGGGCTCCTTGCACGTGGCCACAGTTCTGCGCTGGTGCTTGGTCATCTGAAGCACCTGGGGAAACGTTTCCAATTCTGCACAGGAGCACTGGCCCTGGTACATTTCTAAGTACCCCTCTGAAGCCTGGACCAGCCCGAGTGGCCTGTGAGGCTGAGGAGGGTGTCCCAAAGCCAGCTGTGGTCCTGTTTAGGGCACTGTCTTCTCAGGTGCCCACTTAAAAGGTGCTTACGTCCCCCTTTTTTGGTGGGGACGAATCTGGGCCAGAAAGCCAGCCAGGGGAGGGGGCACAGACACACCTGTGGTCCCATGTTTGCATCATGTCACTTGAAACATTTCTGGGTCCTCTTCCAGAGAGAGACAGTAGTGGGGCAGACTGGGACCGCTTGGAGAGTGGTTGAGCCCAGTCATGATCCTGCGTGGGGCTCAGTTGCCAGATGTGCTTCACGAAAAAGTTTTTAAGCCTCTCCGGAGACTGGCCCTGGATCGCCAGGGAGGCCAGGTCACAGTCCCAGGTGGGGTTGGTCACTGGGGGCACCTCCTGAAAATTTTCTGAGTCCCCCTCTGGATGCTGGCATCAGCTTGGCCATTCAGGGAGTTCTGTGGAGGGTGCTGCAGTCCCACCAGGTCACCCTCTGACGGCTACTGGCCGAGATTCAAGTTGAAGTGACACTTGGATGAGGTGGCTTCTGGGTGTCCAGGTCTGTCGCGATCGCACTCATTGTCGGGCGCCCCCTGGTGGTCACTTTTATAGCGTCCCTGGAGCTCAGCTGCCTAAAGCGTGGGACAGGATCTGGCTGCGGGGCCCAGGATTAAATTGCAAGAGGCCGGTGGCGATGGCAGAGTCATCTCGGAGGCGAATGCGCCGCCTCAGTACGGGTTCCCATGAGATTGATCTTGATCGTTTCAGAGCGGGGCGAGCAGCATCTGGGAATTGTGCAGGCTGCCTGACTAGCTCACGGAAGTCCCCTCTGTCCGTGGGGACCGACTTGTGCTTTCCCAGGTGACCGAGCTAGGGCACCCTGGGCTCGGCCACTTGCCCGGTTATGGAGAGTGCCATCTGAAAATGTTTCTAGGTCCCCTTCCTGGGGCCAAGATCGCGGCCAGGGAGGTCCTGAGCTGGCACGGGGCACCATCGCTGAATGTGTGTTCTGAAATTTTTTCTAAGTCCTCTTAAGGTGGGACACAGGCTCAGAATGACAGAGAGGCTGATGGATGGCCCTCAGTGCCCAGCTGCAGTTCCTGTGGGGCCCATTCACTGGGCACTGCCCTCCCCTCCCCCCGAAAAAACCCATTCAAGGACAACCTGGGTCAAACAGGAAGACCCAGGGTGGGCTCCTTGCACGTGGCACAGTCCTGTGCTGGTGCTTGGTCATCTGAAGCACCTGGGGAAACGTTTCCAATTCTGCACAGGAGCACTGGCCCTGGTGGTACAGGAAGGTTCCCAATAGGTCTGCCCTGGGGACTTCATTCTCCTGTGGGCCTTCCACAGGAGGCGGGTGGAGTAAAAATCAGTATCTTTGGGAAGATATTTAGATGTAAGAAAATTCTATGACAAGGACTGTTACTGCCAAGGTATGCCATGTTGTTAATTTAGGATTTAGCACTCTGAGAACATACTGGAGCTCATAAAACTTAATACAAATATTTGTGAAGCTTCTACTTTATGATATATTCTGGAAGAATTTAATGTTACAATAGCTATCTACCTCTTAAAGGCTAAATTCAACTTGCATGTAAGTTCAATCAGGCCTGTTGTGGCTTTGGGTTTCTGTACATACAGACTGGGAAACACACCATGGCCTGGCAGTGAGACACAAAGACACTCAGACACACTCCTATCAGGACCCAGGGACCACCACTCAGACCCATGAACCTTCCCAGACATACAAAACGACAGAATTTGTCACTGGGACATATTGGTGGACTCACTCAGATAAACACAAGCTCACAGTCCCAGAGACACACACAGCCCAGGGCTCTGCTTTCCTTCCATAATGCAGCTTCCTTCAGCTTCCTCTCCCTCCTTTGGACTAAGCATCATCTGATACAATGCATATTTTACTTGGATCTCTTGTTTCTTGTCTCCTAGAATGTGAGCTTCAAGGGGACAGGAATATTTCTTCAGCCTGGTTCCCTGAAGCACTAGCAGGACTGTTCCATAGGAGGAGATCAATACTTAATAATAAATCACAGGGCAAAGGGTCACAGAAGAGCGTTATCATGGGCTAACCTCCATTTGATCTTCACGGAGTAAATTGTTCCCATCCCCTGTGGCAGAGGGGCGTCTCCTGGCTCTCAAACTAATTCCCAAAGGAGGGACCTTCAGCAGGTCTGATAGGAAGGGGACTTCACACTTGCTGAGCCCTCACAGTACAAAAACTCCAATGCCATCAAAACCAATAAAACAGGAAGCTAAGGAGACCGGGGCCCCAAATGGCTGGAATTGTTTTGTTCTAACCCCTCATGAGGCTATAAATGCTTCCAGAATGCACCCCTCACTACGTAACCCTGTTACTTCGCCTTCCCCTTGTAAGCTAACTAAGGGCAAGTGTCTAACTCCTCACTCAGTGCCATGTCCTTCCGACACTGCGATCTCTTTAAGTGCCTCAGCTTCTGCACGGTCAGCCTACTGCCGTGTCACTGTCGTCCCCCACACCTTTCTTTGCATATTGTCACCACAAGCCAGAGGGCCACCACTGCTGAAGCCGGGAGCTCGCACCGAAGGTTGGAGAGGGGCTGGGGGGGAGGGGAGAAAAATCCAGAAGCTATTGAGTTGTGGGTGTGGGCGATGCTTCCCTTGTTTCTGTCCCACCCCTCCCTTGAGATGCCTTCCCGGCTGGTCCTGCGCCTGCGCAT
Source organism: Cheirogaleus medius (assembly GCA_008086735.1). Classification (NCBI taxonomy): domain Eukaryota; kingdom Metazoa; phylum Chordata; class Mammalia; order Primates; family Cheirogaleidae; genus Cheirogaleus; species Cheirogaleus medius. The sequence goes on along the minus strand of VBSM01003225.1, from coordinate 4,395,041 downwards.
TCCATCATCAGGACTGTTGCTCCTACCATAGGACCTGGGGGCAGGGGCAGTTCCTCCTCAGATTCAAAGGGTCGGGACTGCCTCTTTGGTTTCAGAAGGTCAGAATGCTCTGACGTGTCTCAGGTGTGGGGCTCCACTCACAGAGAGCCAGGTGAGTAGGGCTGCCTCGTCCAGTTGAAGAAGCAGGCAGCATCACAGAGCCCTAGGGGTGACACTTCACCCCATTCACCCCACTGGACAAGGAAGGCAGAGCACTGAACCCAGAGGATCATTCTCAAGCCTTAAGATCTAATGGAATTTGCCTTGCTAGGTCAGCATTCTATTTTGGAAGTACATAACTTATCTGGCGTCACCAGTTCACAGTGAGAGGAACTTTGTCTCAGGATGAATTACATCTCAAGCCTTTCACCCAAATCAGGTATGGGTGAGACTTGAGGTATTATATGTGTATTTAGATGAAATTTTGAACTTTATAGAGTTGATAATGGAATGAGTCCAGACTTTCAGGGATGTTGAGATGCAATATATGTATTTTGCATGTGGGAAGGCACATGAATTTTTGGGGCCAGGGTTGGAATGTTATGGAATAAATGTGTCCCGCCCCCACCAAATTCATATGTTTAAGCTCTAACCCCTAGTGTGCTTCCATTTGCAGGTGGAGCCTCTAAGAGGCCCACAGAAGTCTCTTCTTAATTCAAACTCTATTATCCAAATCCCAGCCAGAAGGAATAATAAAGAACAAAGGTGAATATAATTCACATGAGACTGTACTTTATGATAAACTTTGCATACTTATGAGTTTATGCCAGATATTTAACAAAAAGGGAAATGGAATAAGGACATTCTGGCCAAAAAACTTAAGAGGTTTCTCTCAAAAGAAAGGTGGAATATATATAATGGCTAAGAGATATATCCATTACCTTCTGCACAAGGCCAGCAGGAAAAAATTCCACAATTATTAATGTGTCATTTTTCAATAAGCTCTTAGAGAACTGAAAAATGATATAAATATCAAACCTAATTGTATATTAAAAATACACTTCAATTCACCCATGGATCCAGATGTCAAAATAGAGAAAAAGTTTATTAATTGATTTCATGAGAAAACACAACCTTTTAAACTTTTGGACTATTGCTTAAAGAGTATTTACAGAACTATCTCACTTCAAAGCTTCCTTGCAAAAGTAAGAAGTAGCAGTCCATAGTCCAGAGATGCACTTTAAGAATGAGCAACTGATAAAAATTTTTTTTTTTTTTTTTTTGAGACAGAGTCTCATTCTGTTGCCCAGGCTAGAGTGAGTGCCATGGCGTCAGCCTAGCTCACAGCAACCTCAATCTCCTGGGCTCAAGCAATCCTTCTGCCTCAGCCTCCCGAGTAGCTGGGACTACAGACATGCACCACCATGCCCGGCTAATTTTTTCTATATATTTTTAGTTGGCCAATTAATTTATTTCTATTTTTTTTTAGTAGAGACAGGGTCTCACTCTTGATCAGGCTGGTTTTGAACTCCTGACCTTGAGTGATCCACCGGCCTCAGCCTCCTAGAGTGCTAGGATTACAGGTGTGAGCCACCGCGCCCAGCCTTGATAAAAATATTTTTGACTTTCATAACATTTTCTTCAAGTTGTGATTTTTCTGGAGCATTATACGTCATGCACTGCTTAACAATGGTGATATATTCTGAGAAATCCATCCATTAGGCAATTTCGTCTCTGTACAAACATCATGGAATATACTTAGACAGACCTAGATGGTATAGCCTACTACAAACCTAGACTGTATGGTAGAGCCATTGCTACCAGGCTACAAACCTGTACAGCATGTTACTGTACTGAATACTGCAGGCAGTTGTAATACAGTAAGTATTTGTGTATCTAAACATACTTAAACATAGAAAAGGTACAGGAAAAATATAGCATAAAACATAAAAAAAAAGGGTACACCTGTATAGGGCATTTACCATGAATGCAGCTTGAGGACTGGATGTTGCTCTGGGTGAATTAGCGAGGGAATGTGAAGGCCTAGAACATTACTGTACACCACTGTAGACTTTATAAATACTGTACACTTAACACATTTCGTACCGCATAGAAATCTCTAAGACATACGCCAGGGACCGCACGTTTTTGGGTAAACTGCACATTATTTAAATCATCATAACTATAGATCATAATAAACTTTAGGTGTTGTTTTTCAATAATTATAACATTTTTATTTACAGAAACAATTAAACAACTAATTAAACAATTAAAGTTCCTAGTACTTTTTTAATGTATGGTACTGCATAAAACATTTTCCTCTATGAAGAGGGACCAAACAAAATTTACATAAGTATCTAGATTCGCTCCTTTTTCCATGGGTGGCACAAACTCTGCAGGCTCTCGTAGGAAATTTTTTCTTTCCACTCGGTGGAATACACGTAGTTTCATGCTGCTTCATATCACCTGACAACCCTTTGGGTGGATCTTTATGAGGTGGTCTCCTTGCACCCCCAGGGGAAGGGCTGGACAGATTTGTCTCTGGTTCTGGAGAGCCTTCATTATTGTCATCTGTTATCCAGTCTCTCACTACCGATAGCAGAAACTGTTTATACTTCATTTTTGCTTGTGGACTAAGGACGTTGTGCACTCTAAATGAATTGAAAAGTCTATAGTTTATAAGGTACAGCACTACTTTTTTTGTCTATTTCATCGTTTTCCTTAGAATGGAACAACATGAAAGGAATTAATCTGCACGGTCAATGCCTTTTGTGTGGGCATTGTATTCCTTGATGCAGATAGGTTTTACAATATTCTCTCCCATTTTTCTTTTTTCCTGTTGTCAAGACAGAAGTGTCATAGATCGTTGATATCATTTGGATAACCCACTTGTCTTTCCATGCTAGGAGAAGAATATTGCCTTTTCTGGAAAATATTATGTTACCTTTCTTCATTCTTGATGTTTTCATTTGCAAATTTGGCAGTAAACCTCTACTCTCCCTAATGGACAAGACAGTGTGTTGACACCTAAGGTCCATAACAGGTGGCGTGCGAAACATGAGAAAACTCATGAGCGGTACGAAAGGTGTTAAGCTACACTAAATTTTTAAAAAAATAGTTTTCCTTCTGCAGTAGGAAAATTAAGCTTGGCTTACAGTAACTCCTTGATTAATACTTTATAAGCTTTAAGATTCCTTAAACTTTTTGACTGTTTTGTAATAACACTTAAAACATACATTGTATAGCTGTACAAAAATATTTTCCTATTTTACAGCCTTATTGTATGTTTTTTGCTAAATATTTTGCTATATATATATATTTTTTTTACTTTGTAAACTTTTTTGTTAAAATGAAGACACAAACACACACATTCGCCTAGGCCTACATGGGGTGTGGGCCATCACTGTCTTCTCCCTCCTTATCTTGCCAACTGGAAGGTCTCCAGGAGTACTGACGCACACTGGAGCTGTCATCTCCTATGATAAGAATTCCCTCTGGATTATCTCCTGAAGGATCTGCCTGAGGTTGCTTTACAGTTAACTTTTTTGTTTTTAATAAATAGGAGTATACTCTAAAGTAAAAATAAAAGTATAGTAAATATATAAGCCAGTAATATAGTCACTTATCACCACATGTCATGTCTTGCACATAATGGTATGTGCTATACTTTCACACAACTGGAAATGCAGGTTTGTTTACAACAGCAACACCAAAGACTTGAGTAATGTCTTATATTATGATGTTACGACTGCTATGACATCATTAGGTGATAGAAAATTTTTAGCTCTATTATAATCTATGGGACCACTGTCATCTATGTGGTCTTCATTATGTGGCATCTGACCATACATGAATTACCTTGCATCTAGCTTTCCATGTTAATTACATCTATAGGATTTCTCTATAGTGGGAATTTTCACAGATTTAACTGTACTTGTTAAAATTAAAAACTTTCTCCTACTTCTCACATTTGTAGGGTTTCTATCCAATGTGCATTCTTGCATGTTTTTTTAAGGATGTGGACAAACTGAAGGCTTTTCCACATTGCTTACATTCAAGAGGTTTCTCTCCACTGTGAATTCTTTCATGTCTTTGAAAGGAACTGTGAAGACTAAATGCTTTCCCACATTCTTTACATTTATAGGGTTTCTCTCCTGTATGCATTCTTATGTGTCCTTGAAAGCTTGTAGGATAAATGAAGGCTTTCCCACACTCCTTACATTCATAGGGTTTCTCCCCAGTATGAGTTCTTTCATGTATTTGAACATACCCAGAACAACTGAAGGCTTTTCCACATTGTTTACATTCATAGGGTTTCTCTCCAGTATGAGTTCTTTCATGTGTTCGTAATGCACTAGGAAAAATGAATGCTTTCCCACATTCCATACATTTATAGGGTCCATCTCCAGTATGCGTTATCATGTGTCTTCGAAAGTTTTCAAGAGAAATGAAGGCTTTTGTACATTCCTTACATTCATAGGGTTTTTCTCCAGTGTGATTTCTTTCATGTATTTGCAAATCTAGAGGATAATTAAAGGTTTTCCCACATTTTTTACATTCATATGGTTTTTCTCCAGTGTGAGTCCTTTCATGTATTCGAAAGTAACTGGTACGACTAAAGGCTTTCCCACATTCTTTACATTGATAGGGTTTCTCTCCAGTATGTACTCTCAGGTGTACTCGAAAGGCCGGACGAGCACTAAAGCATTTCCCACATTCCTTACATTTATAAGGTTTCTCTCCTGTATGAGTTCTTTCATGAATCTGAACGGAAGTGGAACATCTGAAGGCTTTACCACATTGTTTACATTTGTAGGGTTTCTCTCCAGTGTGAATTCTTTCATGTACTCGTAAAAAACTGGGAAAAATGAATGCCTTCCCACATTCCTTACATTTATAAGGTCTATCTCCATTGTGTGTTATCATGTGTGTTTGAACACTTGTGTGGGAAATGAAGGCTTTGCCACATTCCTTACATTCATAGGGTTTCTCTCCAGTGTGAGTTCTTTCATGTATTCGAATAGAACTGGGACAACTGAATGCTTTCCCACATTTCTTACATTCATAGGGCTTTTCTCCAGTGTGAATCCTTTCATGAATTCGAAGAGAACTGGGACAACTGAGAGCTTTGCCACACTGCTTACATTGATAGGGTTTCTCTCCAGTGTGAGTCCGTACATGTGTTTGAAAGGGTTGGTGATATATGAAGGTTTTTCCACATTGTTTACATCTATAGGGTTTTTCTCCAGTGTGAGACTTTTCATGTCTTTGAAAAGATTTGAGATAACTAAAGGCTTTCCCACATTCCTTACATTTATATGGCTTCTCATCTAGTTTGAGTTCAGTGTGAGACCTCACATGCCTTGTAAGGGATGAACGACGCATGAATACTTTTCCACACACACTACATTCATATGGTTTTACTCCAGTAGTCTGCTTTGCCAAAGTGAGATTTGGACTGAAGGTTTCTCCACACCGATTACCTTCTTTACTTTTACAGAGTCTCTCAACCATATGGCTTCTGTAAAAAATTAGAAGCATGTTAATAATGGTTGCCTCTTAATGCTTTTATATTTATTACTAGGTAGCAGAATTAGCTTTTTATCATTTTCAGGGAAACTGTAAGTTTCCTGCCCTGTCTGAATTGTTTGAAAATGAATATACTCAATGTTCTGCAAGAGATTTCATCTATAGCTATTTTCAATGCCATATTGATATATGGAGTTTTAAAACACTCTTTCCAAGGATGATATTTTTCAAACACTGAACATCTATGTCATTTAAGAAAACATTTTTGGTAAAAATTTTCTGAGAATAAATACATGTGAAGCTGGGCTTATTTGTTTTGTTTGCTTGTTTTAAAAATTTCACAGCAAACTAAGATTCTTTCGAGGGACATTGCTTCTTTTGAGGGATACTGCTATCTCTTATTGAGTGGAACTCACCTTAGATTTCTCTCCTGATTTTTGTACTGATCTTCAGTGTTCTGGTCTTCCCATTTTTTCCCTAAAATGTAGATCCAGAATAATCATTATAAATTATGAGAAATTATTAGATTCTAGGTCCATTATGAGCTGTGACCATGTCTGGTTCATTTACCAAAGTATTCCCTTTTCATATTCCAAATCTTGGAATAGTGATGATAAATAAGAAACACTTCTTCCCTAATTGACTAAGTGAAGAAATGACATCATCCTTACCTATTGAGGCCAGGTTGTTGAATGTTTCCCGCATCACATCTTTGTAGAGTTTCTTCTGTGAAGGATCCAGCAAAGCCCACTCTTCCTGGGTAAAGTTCACAGACACATCCTCAAAGGCTACCGAGTCCTAAAACATCCCACATGTACAGGACAATGGGTGAGACTGACAGCGCTAGAGATACATATTCAATTTATAAGTTCATGTATAATTCTGTGGTCTCCAAACACTCAACCTGGTTTTCAGAACTTTAAGTCTTTGTCCACAATCACTTCCTTATAAGCTTAACAGCACCTTGAACATGTAGATTTTGATCTATATTTTTACTCTGGTCACTACAAGTCTTATTGCTCTTTAATGGCGTGTCCAGTTCAACTTGGAGAAATAAGAGATATCCTATACAAGTGAAACAAATTTTAAGATCATCAATTCATTATGAGAAACTCTTTTTATCTAATTTCTTATTACCCAGATCACTCAGCACTCGATGAGGTACAGGATCAAACTGGGATGAGGTTTTAATGAGTAACTACACATTGAAAACCTGTAAGTTTTTTCTTCTATTCCCTTCATTACACATAAGAGGCCAGGAGGCCTGTGCAACTCCAATGTGTAACAAGGTTTATTTCACCATATTGTTCTGTAGTACTTGAGTCCATTAGAAGTACTCAGATTCAGCTGGCCAAGTGAAAATATTCTTTTAGAAGAGCATTAATTTCAACTCATTTGTGTAATATTTATCAAACACCCAGTTTTTCCTTTTACTTCAAGGGACTAGAAAATTACTGGGAAGATAGAGCTCAGGCACAAGGAAGAAGACCTGACATCTAGGACCTTCACAAAATCCGTGTAACTCTTGAGCCTCAGCTGCTTCCAACCAATTTTTAGCAAACATACACACTGACATAGATGTCAGAAGAGCACTTTCTGGTAGACCTATACAGTGTAATCTGGGCCTTGCTGATCTTGAAAAACAGGTTAAGAGTATCAATTTGCAAGGGACTTCCCTGATGTCCACAATGACTGATGGTGAATTTGCCCATGATTATAAAATTTAATTAAAGGGTTCAGGAGTGCTTTCCTCTAAAAGAACATAAAATCTCCTTTTTCCAATTACATTTTCCAATGATTCCCAAACACCACCCTGGAAGCTGTGTTCTAAGGTTCTCTCATTCCCATGCACTAAGTGCATCATACATGAAAAAAGGTCCATCACCTTGCTAATTAGGAAATAAAGTGGCAAATAGATTCCATTTCATGCTGATTAGAAAGACAAAAACTAGTCACTTAGGCCGGGCGCGGTGGCTCACGCCTGTAATCCTAGCACTCTGGGAGGCCGAGGCGGGTGGATAGCTCAAGGTCAGGAGTTCGAAACCAGCCTGACCAAGAGCGAGACCCCGTCTCTAAAAAAAAAAAAACAAAAAACAAAAAAAAACTAGTCACTTAGATAACCCTAGGGTTGATGACTATAGAGAACAGTTATGCACAAATGGGGGAAGGGTCCATTGACACACTCCACTGCTTTTTCTTGTAAATTTAAACTCAACCAAGAGCCAGCAATCTTTATCCAGTTTCCAGATAATTTATTGTGCATCTTCACTTGGAGACTGAAACAAAAGTGATGAAGGCAGTATTTTCTCAAATCAAAAAATAAACATGAAAAATCCTAAACATATGGCTGGGAAGGGTAGCTCATGCCTGCAATCCTAGCAAGGATCACTTGAGCCCAGAAGTGTGGGATTGCAGTGAGCTACGATGGCGACACTGCACTCTAGCCTGGGTGATAGAGTGAGACCCTAAAGAAAAAAAAATCCTAAATACCAGAACCATTTTAACTGATGAATGAATAGTCGGCCTGCAGCCTCAGATATTAGCATGTGAAAAACATACTAAGGCAAAGAATCAGCCAAAAAACCTTTTAAATGTAATTTCATTAGTACTAAAAGTTCAAAGGAGGCAGAACACTACTTGTCAAAAAGAATAGATGGTTAAGGTATGAAGAACCACCAAAGAATCAGGACAGTAGTCATCCATAGGATGAGATGGAGAGGAGCCAGGGAGGTGAACATTAGGAGACCCTAAGGACTCCCCAATGCCTATTTTTAAATTTTGATGATATTTCCAAGGATATTTTATAGTGTTAATAAGATGTGTCACAAAAAATGTTAGAGACATGTGTTACCCTTGATTTATATTTTGGTACCTATGAGGTTAGAGATTCCCAGAGTTTTTCTACCATAAAGGGACAACTCTTAGACAATCACCCAAGAGTCCTACTTTAAGGAGGGCCCCAGTCCCATACTCTTGCTTCCAAATGCCAAAGAATTATGGAATCTTGAACCCAGGATTGGTAGGTCTCAAAGATGCAACAAAATGCAGCACACTGAAGGCACAGCTCCCCAGAGAGCAGCAGCCCAAAGTATATTCCTGCCATCAGAGCCTAGATGGTTACCAACTCAGTGCAAGAGCAGACAGACCCACAGGGTGGTGAAAGTCTGGACAATGTGCTCACAATGCCAGCTGCCATGGTCACCTGCAGAGGCAATGTTCTGATGTTGAAACTGATGATGGTGTGGCACTCATACACTGAGAGGATATTCACAAGATTGTGGTCTCTGGGGAGACCAGGGATGGCCTCTCCAGCAGGTGGCAAATGGCTTAAGAGGGCAAGAAAAGGAGCTTGAACTGGGTTTTGTGGTTGGGGTGGGGCAGTAGGAGTTTCCTCTCATGGGCAGGGGCTTCTGGGGTTTGAATCTCCAGCATGGCCCAGAGGGGAGCCCCCAGATTTTCTCAGCTTGTCCAGGTGTACAACACTAGGGGAACCTGGAGGAGGGGGTTGGAGCTGTCAGCAAATATCAAAAAATGTTGAGACTGATTATTCATTATAAGAACACGCATGAGTGAGAAAAATATGCATTTGCAATAATTTGTTTTTATATAAAAAAATCACTAACAGGATGCACAAGAAATTATCAAGACTAGCTATTTGGGCATGGCTGGAGCAAGAGCACTGAAGGGGACCAGGATATGCTAGCAATGAGTATTCTCAAGTTAGACTTTCCTAGCTTATTTTTTTTTTAACTTTCACGTGTATTATTTATTTAAAATGAATGAATTTACATAAAGCTTATTTCACTATTTAAGAATCCTTATTTTTAATTAAATTACTTTCCTTTTGGCCGGGCGCGGTGGCTCACGCCTGTAATCCTAGCACTCTGGGAG
>VBSM01003225.1:4364913-4375279 GCA_008086735.1 Cheirogaleus medius | reverse complement strand
CTTCTTTTGAAAAATTTCTGTTCATGTCCTTTTGCCCACTAAAAGTAGTAATGTAATTCTAATAATAAATATAAAATTGTTAGTAAAAAAAGGCCACTAATTATATACCACTCATTTTTTATAGAGGTCACGTGGTTGAGAGACTCTGTAAAAGTAAAGAAGGTCATCAATATGGAAAAAGCACTAGCCAGATTCCAAATCTTATGAACAAGGAAACTTCTACTAAAGTAAAACCATGTGAATGCAGCATGTGTGGGAAGCTCTTCATGCATCATTCATTGCTTAATGAGCACATGAAATCTCACACCGGAAAGAAAGCAAATGAATATCAGGAACAGGAACATGGAGAAAAGCCATATAAATGTAAAGAATGTGGGAAAACCTTCACTCGTTACCACAGCATTCGAATCCATGAAAGAATTCACACTGGAGAGAAACCCTATGAATGTAAGGAATGTGGAAAAGCATTCAGATTTCTCTTTTCCTTTAGAAGCCATGAAAGAATTCATACTGGAGAGACACCCTATGAATGTAAGGAATGTGGGAAAGCTTTCAAGTTTCTCAGTTCCTTACGAGATCATGAAAGAAATCACACTGGAGACAAACCCTACAAATGTAAACAATGTGGAAAAGCATTTAATCATATCCAGCCTTTTCAAAGACATGAAAGAACTCACACTGGAGAGAAACCTTATGAATGTAAGCAATGTGGTAAAGCTTTCAGCTGTCCTATGTACTTACGAAGTCACGAAAGAACTCATAGTGGAGAGAAACCCTATGAATGTAAAGAATGTGGGAAAGCCTTCTTTTTTCACTCAAACCATCGAAGACACATGATAACGCATACCAGAGTTCATCCATATAAACTTAAGGAATGTGGGACAGTCTTCAAGTCTGATAATTCCTATGCAGTGCAAGAAAGAACTCATCTTGGAGACAAACCCTATGAATGTAAACAATGTGGTAAAACCTTCATTTGTTCAAGTTACTTTCAAATACATGAAAGAACTCATACTGGAGAGAAAACTTATGAATGTAAACAATGTGGTAAAGCCTTCCTTTATTCCAATCACTTTCGCATGCATGAAAGAACTCATGCTGGAGAGAAACCCTATGAATGTAAACAATGTGGTAAAACCTTCATTTTTTTCAGTCACCTTCAAAGGCATGAAAGAACTCACACTGGAGAGAAACCCTTTGAATGTAAGGAATGTGGTAAATACTTCACTTGTGCAAGTTCTGTTCAAGTACACAAAAGAATTCACACTGGAGAGAAACCCTATGAATGTAAGGAATGTGGTAAAGCCTTCAGTTTTTCCAGATCCCTTCAAGTTCATAAAAGATCACACACTAGAGAGAAACCCTATCAATGTAAGGAATGTGGTAAAGCCTTCAGTTATTCAAGGTCTTTTCAGTTACATGAAAGCACTCATACTAGAGAGAAACCCTAAGAATGTAAACAATGTTGTTAGGTTGTCAGTTGTTCTAGTTCCTATTAAATGTATGAGAGAACTCACACCAGAGAGAAATTATATGAATGTAAACAATGCGATTAAGCCTTCAGATGTCCTAATTCACTTCAAAGACGTGACTTATGTTGCATTGAAGTCTTTTTAAAATGTGGGAAAACCTTCCATTCTCCTAGGCTTGTAAATATATGAAAGGACTCTGGAAAGAAACCCTATGAATGTTAAGGAATGTGGGAAAGTCTTCATTTCACACAATCTTTTGAGGACATATGAGAATGTATGCTGGAGACAACCTCTATAAATTTAAACAATGTGGGTAATTCTTTATTCTTCCCAGTTCATTGTGAAACCATGAAACCACTTAAACTGGAGAGCAACTTCTTTAGTGAAATTGATATGGAAAGTCCTTCAGTTATGTGTATAATACTTATTCTACCTAGGAAACCTTCTTAGGAAGAATTGAAGGACTTGGGCCCTAACAGGCCTTTTGTAGAACCTAGTCTGTAGTTAGGAAACAACTTCTAGCATGGTACCTGCTCTCAGCTCACACACATGGCTAGATAGAAGTGGTAGGGCTCCCAGAATCTGTGTTTAAACCAGTTGCTTCTGGTCAGATTTGTGGGAATGCTGTGGTTCTGAAACAAAATTGCATCCCATAGTTTTCCTCAAGTGGGATCTGTGTGGAGACTTCTTAATTTATGGGCATCAACAAGGCCATTTCCAGGTCCCATTTTCCCATTTCAAGCCTACACTGTGTATGCTTACTGGGAAACATGTTTAAAAATTCAGTCTTGCTGGCCAGGCTCAGTGGCTCACGCCTGTACTGCTAGCACTCTGGGAGGCCGAGGCGGGCGGATAGCTCAAGGTCAGGAGTTCAAAACCAGCCTGAGCAAGAGCGAGACCCCATCTCTACTGAAAACAGAAAGAAATTAATTGACCAACTAAAAATATATATACGAAAAATTAGCTGGGCATGCTGTAGTCCCCACTACTCAGGAGGCTGAGGCAGGAGGATCGCTTGAGCCCAGGAGATTGAGGTTGCTGTGAGCTAGGCTGATGCCATGGCACTCACTCTAGCCTGGGCAACAAAGTGAGACTGTGTCTCAAAATAAGTAAATAAATAAAAATTCAGTCTTGCCTCACACTGGAACCTTTCTCTGTGGCAACCTCAGATGGTTCTCAGGTGAGAGGGCTGAAGAAGCAATGGCTGAACATATGCCACAGGACACATGCCCCTTGACCACACAATATCCACTGTCCCATAATCACTAGCTCTGCACCAACCACCACTGAATAGTCTCAAAACCACTAATGGTGTCGCAGAGACACACCTTGCCATGTCTTAGCTATAGAACACACTCAAAGCTCTTACTTGCCCTAACTTACCTACCCCAAACTTTCTGGCTCATTCTACTCTGAGATATTCAGTAGTGTATGCACTGTCTGTGCTTTAGCCCTCCTCACCTCAATGCATGCTGGATGTGTACCGCTTGAGGGCTAGTTTTATATCCTCCCCACCAAGACCAGCATCTACTTCTTTTGGGAACAGTACCCACCCTGCGGAGCTCCAGCCCTGCGGTGCATGGAAAATGCTAGTGTCAGTTATGCTTCATAGGCCAACAGGTGACTCTTTACATCATCCCTATCAGGCCAGGTAAACTCCCAATCAACTGCCTTCCAGAGCCACTGGTGATTTCTCCCTTTTGTGAATTGAGCAGGGGTAGTAGGTGTTGGGCCCTTCGTTTGTCAGAGGCAGTGCCCCCTGTTTCTTGCAGAACAAGTCAGTGTCCTGGAAGGGAAGTGGCAGTATGAAGGGAAAGAGGTCACTATTGGCCCTTGCGACAACTTCCATTCTTTCTCTGGGCCTTGAAAGTGATCTTTCTCTCACCTGGAGACCTATAGTCTGAGCTCACTAGGCCTACACCATCCCCCAACAGCAGGTATGGGTCAAGTGGCAGCATCCAAGGCCTCCGTACAGTACGGCAGGGCCCCATGAGGCTAACTGGAGGGAGGTTCACCAGCAGATGCGGCCTCTGGAGGTGATGGCTACAGATAAGTGTGCAGTGGAGGACATGTCTGATGAGCCATGAGATACACACCCTTGCTGCTCTCACTGAGGTCTCAATGGAAAAGCAAACTGAGTAAGGATCAAGTCATGTGGGATGTATTTCTGGAAACATTTAGAACATTTTGAGGGGCTGGGACATTATTACTCAACCCATTGCAGGCCCGCCTTTTTGTATTCTTGGGCTCCCATTTTGTGCTCTTATAGAGGTAAGATTTTTGTACTCTGCTCCAGAAGTGTGAAATCCCTTTACCATTAGAAATTAGAATGGGCTTGAGGAGCCATCTTTGTGATAGGTTTGGGGGCCAAGGAGTACCCTTTTGCCACATGGGATGGGGCTGAGAACAATTCAGTCTTTGAAGATCTGGTATGTTTTGGTCTATGATGAGGATTGTGTAAAACCCATTTCTGTGTGTGTCTAAACCCATTTATGTGTGTGTCTGAGTCCTGATACTCAGTAAATACTAGTCTCTTCTATGTGACAGGTTCTCTAATTGGTTTAGAGATGTGCTAATTAGCACAAAGATGTGCTAATATCTCTGTCCCTTGATACTTACATTCTAGGACACAAGATTAGGAGCAAAAATATACAATGTATCATTCCTAAGGAGCCAGAGAAACACAGAGATGAGATCAGAACAGCCAGGGTCTATGTGTCTCTGGGATCATCTTTTAGTGTCCAGGCTGTTTAGTCCGTGGGATTGTGAGTTTATGTGCCTGTGTCTGGGTTTGTTCATCTGTGAGTATAGTGACAAAATGTTTGTGATTTTTGTTTGTCTATGGAATTTTGTGTATATGTATTAATCTGGAATGCTTTTGTTGTCTGATTTTCCTGGGACCAGCTTTCTTAACACTTTGAGTAGAACTGGTGAGAGCAGATATCCTTGTTTTGTTTTTTATCTTAGATATTAAAAATCTGGTTTCTTACCATCAAGAATGATGATGTGGGTTTTTCATATATGGCTTATAGCAGTTTGAGGAAGTTCTAGTCCAAGTTTATTGTGGGTTTTTATAGTGAATGGGTGTTGGATTTTGTCAAATGCTTTTTTTTTTTTTTTTGCATCAGTTGAGATGACTGCTATTTTCCCATTGTGTTTTGCTAATGTGTATTATCACACGATTCAATTTCCATATCTTGAACCATCTTTTTATTCCAGGGGTAAATCTCACTTTGTTATGTTGCATAATGCTTTCATTATGTTGCTCAATATGGCTTGCTGCTACTTATTTGAATATTTTTGCATCAATATTCATAAGGGATATGAATGCTATTTGTTTTGCTCTCTCATGCCATTTCATGCCTGCTTTAGAGGATTTCCCTGCACTCCCTGTGACCTCAATTATATAAGTAATAAGCCTTTTCATACTCTCTCAGTTTGTGTGTGTCTCATGCCCATCCGTGTCAGCGTTAGAACGACAGCTTTTCAGGTGACTATAACAGTTGGCACCTTTAGCAGGATATCTAGATGGTGATCACCATCCTCTGGGTCTGTCTTTCGTTTTGAGTCATTAACTTCCCCTGTGGCCTGATGGCTGGCATGCACCTTGAGCTGCTGCTTGCTGCTCTGTGTTGTAGAGGCCTACCAAGCCTCGATTCTTAATTTAGATGACCAGAGTAGGCACTTTCCAGAAGTCCTTAGCACCAAGGAGCAGGAATGTGGGATTTGAGTCCTCCTTAAAGGGGTCTTGGGTCAGGCATTTTCAGCTGGACCTATCTGTGTTTTAGAATGAAGCTGTAACTGATGCTGGGCTTTGGCCTTGACATATAGGTCTAGGCTAGGGGCTGTTGGCGAGATTATATCCTGTGCATGTTGGGTGGTCATTCCTAAAAGAGCAGTCACTTGAAAAAGAGAAAGAGGAGAGTGGGTAGGAGGCTGCCATTAGATGGTGTCCTGAAGTTCACACTTACCAGGACACTTAAGTACCTTGCTGCTGATGCCGCTGCTGCCCTTGCCTCTGACTAAAAAAAGACCCTGAGCCTAGCTTATCAGGGACAAAACCCGTGGCATCCCTGTAGTTCAGCATCGGTGTTAGTTCAAACCTGAACCAAGCCTGGTGTCCTGTGAAGCTACTATTGCCATACGGGAGGCCCTGCTATGCTTTGGATGTGGTCTGTCTCCACCAAAACTGCTGTTGAAATTTGATCCCCAATGTGTTGGTTTTAGGCCTAGTGGGAGGAGTTTGTGTGATGGGAGCAGATCCCTCATGGAAGACTTTGTTCTGTTCTCACAGTCATAAGTAAGTTCTTGTTCTGGTAACATGTGATTAGTTCTCTCAGGAACAGATTGAGTCCCACAAGTGGTTATGAAGCAGAGTTCCTCCTCTTGTTTGGTACCTCTTTGCATGTGCCCGCTGAGACCCTCCGCCCTCTCTTGATGTGGCACCAAAGTCCTCACCAGAAAGCAACAAAAAACTGGTGTCCTGCTTCTTGTACAGCCTGCAGAACTGTGAGCCAAATAAATCTCTTCTTTTTAAACTACCCAGTCTCAGGTATTCCTTTATAGTCACACTAACGGGATTCAAGCAGCCCATAACCCTGATAATATTCTTTTGAGAATCTCTGGAGGAAAAAAATAACAATTATTACATTATGGAGGACCTTCTCCCTGAAATTTTATCAGTAATGCAAAAAAAAAAAAAGGAGAGTGGGAGGGAGGGAAGACACAAAGCTGAAACAAAGGTTCATAATTTGAACCAATTGGAAATTGAATACTAAAAGTACTTGACAAAATTGGACACCTTTTCTTCATAAAAAGCACTTAACTTGAAATAGAAACTTCCTGAACATAATAAGGCAAGGGTGCCCACGCATACCACTTATGTTCAACATAGTGCTGCAAGTTTAGCCAGAGAAATTAAACAAGAAAAAAAATCCATATTGGACAGGAAAAAATAAAATTATGGTTTTGCAGATGATGAAATTTGTATGTAGAAATCCCTACTGATTCTCTTTGGAAAAAAAAATGCACTAGGGAAGGTGTATTTTGCCTGTAATCCTGGCACATTGGAAATCGGAAGCAGGAGAATCACTTGATGTCAGGAGTTCGATTAGCTGGGCATGGTGGTGCGTACCTGCAGTTGCAGCTACTTGGGAAGCTGAGGTAGGAGGATCGCTCAAGCTCAGGAGTTTGAGGCTGCAGTGAGCTGTGATACCACTACACTCTAGCCAGGGTGACAGAGCAAGATCCTGTCTCAAAGGAAAAAAGTCCCTTATTTACCCCAGATGAGATTCAAAACAAAAAATAAAAATAGCTGAGCATGGTGGCTTATGTCTGTAATCCCATTTCTTTGGGAGGCCAAGGCAGGAGGATAGCTTGAAACCAGGAGTTTGTGGCTTCAGTGAGCTAGATGATGCCACTGAACTCCAGCCTGGGCAACAGTGAGACCCCATCTCTTAAAAAATAAAAAAATAATAAAAGTAAGGGCAAGCAACACAGGCTGTGTCACTTAGAAAGCTCTGTGACCTAGAGCAAATGACTTAAGTTTTGTGGGCCTCAGTGTCTCATCTCTAAAATGGGAATAAGAAGGGTACCTATCTGTCATCTCCTGAGTTGTTGTGGGTATTATCCATGTTATTCTACATAGAAATACCAAGGAATGCCTGGCACCTAGGATGTGCCTTTAAAACACTTTTTATTAATATTTGACCTGGTTGTAACAGTTAAAGGAATTAAACATTCTGTTGCCTGGGCTACAGTGCAGTGGTGTCAGCCTAGCTCACAGCCACCTCAAACTCCTAGGCTCAAGCAAAGCGATCCTCCTGCCTCAGTCTCTCAAGTAGCTCGTATTACAGGTGCACGCCACTGCGCCTGGCTAATTTTTCTATTTTTTAGTAGAGATGTGTGGCTCACGCCTGTAATCCCAAGTACTCAGGAAGCTGAAGCAGGAGGATCACTTGAGCCCAGGAGTTTGAGGCTACAGTGAGCTGTGATGACGCCGCTACACTCCAGCCTGGGCAGCAGAGCAACACCGTCTCCAAACAAAAACTGAGGACCCACTTTTCCAGATGTATAAGAAATATAATCCCCGTAATTGTATCTAGAGGCTTAAGGGAAACTGCGTTTTAAAACCTAATTTGAATTGACTACACATTTGCAAAGGAACCACAAAGATGGAATTTTCTAGGCCTCAAAGCTTTGAAAACCCAAATCAATCATGGATTTGATTTGAGGAACCAAAAACAGCTTTTGTGCCTGGAGCAGAGTGAGCAATGGAGAATGACGGTGGGGATGAAGACACAGAGGTGAGGAGGGGCTGGATGGCGCAGATCTTTGGGGCTTTGGGGACGGCGGGGAAGGGGGCTTTTACCCCGGGCGAGGTGGGAGCCATGGAGGGTTCTGAGCAGAGGAGGGAATGATCTGACTTAGGCTTTGCATAATGTCCACCAGCTGTCGGGCTGTGGGGCATGGACCGCAAGGTGGGTAGGTTAGGTGGGCACAGCTGGGTCATGGTGGCCCTCCCCTTAAAAAAGAAGGAGATGTCTTGGGAAGGGAAGCTCTTGGGATGCTGCGCCGGTCCAGCGCCTGAGAGGCCTTTTCAGACGCTTTGACCTGTCCACTGCTGCCCCCGTGTGGCCACAGCCTGATCTGCGGCACCTTCCTGCAGATCCCGTTTCCTTTTTAATGAACAAAGATTAATAAATTTTCCCTCCAGGCCGCTAAGTACTGGGCCTGTGCAGGGCGCGGAGGATCCTGCGGTGGATCTGGCCAGAGACTGCCCCAGAGAAAATTCCAGGGACAGGATGAGTGAGGTACGCTGGGATTGAGATGTTTGGAGGATAAGCAGCCAGCTTCCCGGGAAAATTGCAAACCGAGTCTGCTCCAGAGCGATTCTCACAGGAGAGATCTTTGGGCAGCGTCTCCAAGGACTGGTAGGAATACTTTAGGAAGACACAGTGAGAAAAGGCATCATACCCCGACCCCACTCCCTTTAACTGCTCCTCCCAACCTGGCTCATGGGGTCACTATTGGAGCCCCATCCCCAGTACTCATCCTGAGCTTCTGTCTTTTTCTCACGCCCTCTATGCCGATGGCCACCACTCAGGTCTAGAAACACATCTGGGTGCCTGTCCCAGTGTCATCCCTGGCATCCCAAACTTCAATTTCTAGTCATTCACTCCAGTCCCAAGGGGACCTTTCCCTGTTTCTCCCCTGCTCACACATCTCCCATGGCTCCCCAGTGCTTTCAAGGGCAAGTCCAAGCTCTTCAGCCTGGTACCTGAAACCATGAAAGACCCTGCCCTGCCTGTTCCACAAATACAAAAAATACATTAATATTAATGACAAGAACTGCACTTACCCTGTTTATTGAGGGCCTACATGGTGCTGGGCCATATGTCTTGCAGTTTAAAGGCAGCTTCACAACCCCCTTATTTTCACTTTACAGAAGGGACTTCTGAGGTTCAGAGAGTTCAAGGGTGTTGTCCAAGTCCCCTGGCCTGGGTGTGAACTCAGTTCCTTTCAACTTCAAAGCTCAGGCTTAATCCTAACACTCTGTTCCCTCCATGACAAACCTCTGGTGTGATGGCTGTAAATTCCTTGCTGTTCCTGTCTTTCACTCTGCTGTAACAATACAATAGACTGAGTGGCTTAAACAACAGACATTTATTTCTCACAGTTCTAGATACCAGGAAGTCCAAGGTCAAAGTGTCAGCAAATTCTGTTCCTGGTGAGTGTTACCTTCTCACTGTGTCTTCACATGGCAGAAAGAGAGGGGGACAGCAGGCTCTCTTGTATCTCTTCTTACAAGGGCACTAAGCCCATCAAGAGTGCCCCACCCCTTGGCCTCACCTAACCTTAATTATCTCCCAAAGGCCCCATGTCCAAACACCATCACATTGGGGATTAGGAATTCAACATTTGGGTGTGTGTGTGTGTGTGTGTGTGTGGGCCAAAAACATTCAGTCTCTTCAAATAGTGGAGTTTAATTCTTTTCCCCTTGAGTGTGAGTCAGACTTTAGTGATTCACTTGTTTTTTTTTTTTGAGACAGAGTCTCATTCTGCCCAGGCTAGAGTGCCATGACATCAGCCTAGCTCACAGCAACCTCAAACTCCTGGTCTCAGGTGATCCTCCTGCCTCAACCTCCCGAGTTGCTGGGACTACAGGCATGTGCCACCATGCCCGGCTAACTTTTTCCATATATTTTTAATTGGCAAATTAATTTCTCTCTATTTTTAGTAGAGATGGGGTCTCACTCTTGAGCTCAAACGATCCGCCCGCCTCAGCCTCCCAGAGTGCTAGGATTACAGGCGTGAGCCACCGCGCCCGGCCTAGTGATTCATTTTTCAACAAAACTTTTTTTTAATTTTTGAGATCATTGTAGATACACATACAATTGTAGGAAATAATACACTCATTTCCTTCCAATACTAACATCTTGCATGACTATAGTACAATGTCCCAAGTAGGAAATTGATGTAATCCACTTATCTCAGATTTCACTAGATATTATGCACTCATATGTATGTGTGTGTGTGTTATTTCTATGTAGTTTTATCACATGGGTAGTTTCTTGTGACACCTACCACAGCAAAGATATATAACGATTCCATCACAGTGGAATTGTTCATTCTTTTGCATGTAGATATCCAGTTTTCCCAACATTATTTGTTGAAGAGACTGTCTTTTTCCCATTGAATGATCTTGGTAGTGTAGCAAATCACTTGACCATATATTCATGCATTTATTTCTCAGCTCTCTATTTTATTTCCTTGTTTTCTATGTCTGTCCTTATGTCAGTACCATACTGTTCTCATTACTGTAGTTTTGTAGTAAGTTTTGAAATTAGTAAGTGTGAGCCCTCCAACTTTGTTCCTATTTAAGATTATTTTGG
>VBSM01003225.1:4334118-4354347 GCA_008086735.1 Cheirogaleus medius | reverse complement strand
TACATAACCGTAATATTTGTACCCCCATAATATGCTGAAATAAAAAAAAACTGTTAACATTGTTATTAACTAAAGTTCATACTTTACGTTAGGGTTCACTCTGTTGTACAGTTCTGTGAGTTTTGATAAATGCATGTGTCATATACCCAGCACCACAGTGTCTACAGTGTCACATAGAATAGTTTCATGGTCCTAAAAATCCCTTGTACTCTACCTTTTTTTTTTTCCCCCTGAGAAAGGGTCTCACTCTGTCGCCCAGGCTAGAATGAAGTGGCATCATTATAGCTCTCTGCAGCCTCAAACTCAAACTCCTGGGCTCAGGTGATCCTCTTGCTTCAGCCTGCCAAGTATCTGAGACTATAGGTGAGGACCACCACACTGGCTAATTTTTTAATTTTTTGTAGAGATGGGGTCTCCCTATTGCCCATGCTGGTCTGGAAATCATGGCCTGAAGCAGTCCTCCCGCCTTGGCCTCCCAAAGTGTGCTGGGGTTACAGGCGTGAGCCACTGCCTGGCCCTCTACCTATTCATCACTGTTCCTTTCCCCTAAACCCCACCCCCCACTATTTCTTTATCCACTTTAAAAATGGATAGAAGGACAGAGAAGCAGACAGAGTTCCATCAGGTTGATGCAGAAGGTCACATCCTCCACAGACACTGAATGTCTGAAGCTGCTCTACGGGGAGGCGAGTGAGGACAGGTCCTAGCCCCTAGATGTTTCTTGTGTCTCAGTGTCCAGTGGCAATGACGGGGAAGCCCAGGGCGGTGGCCAAGGCCCTGTTATTCCCCACCTCACACCACAGCAAATCCCAGCGAGAGCCTCTCCTCCACCATCCACCAGTGGCTTCATTCTGGGGAGACCCCACGCACAGACAGATAAAGGGTGGTGACCCCACTTTCATCAACCCCATTGTTCGGAAGGTCCTGGAGATGCTCCTCACCAAGAGACCAGAACTGAAGCTGTGGAAGGAGGAAGAAAAGGAGGGGTCATTTCTGCAACACATGAGCCCAGACTGCCCCCTGGGTTCTCTGGGGAATATGTTAAAGTCAGCGGGCTGGGAGCCAGACACCGAGACCCCACACTTCTTCTGGAATGTGAGAGACAACCCAGCTGCCCGGTCCTCACCAGCTCCCCCATCCCACATCGCTGTGTTTCCTTCAGTGAAGTACCTGAGGCTTTTCCTCTAGAAACTCAGGCTTAAGCATCTTCACAGCCTCCCCAGGCCCAGCCCTGGCCCCACCCTCACCCCATGACCCAGCCCCAGCCTTGGACTCAAAACAGTCAGGGTGAGGACTGATTCCTCTGTTGTCACCTCCTCTCCTGGACCTCTCCAAGGACGTTCTCCCAGGAAATTGTCAACCTCACCTATAGAGTCATACCCAAACTCACTGATGGCCCAGGAGGGAAAAGCAGAGTGTGGAAGGGGCCAGGGCCGAGCCTTGAGTTTTATGGGCTCCAGGGACTGGGGTTTGAGCCCTGCCTGTGCCTCAACCGGAACCTCACAGTGTGAGCTTCGAGCATTTGTCAAGTTTGTTGAGTGCACGGATGGAGGAAGAAAAGCTGCTGGGAGGTGTTCACGTAGCATTTCTTACCCCTCCAGGATGGTAGATTTGTGGGTTTTGTGTGGGTGTCAGACTTGGGAACAGCACAGCTGGCAGGAAACCAGGACCCCACATACCACAATCACACGATAGTTGGACAACTCAAAAAGGCCCCAGGGTAAAATTTCCTCTGGTTTTATTGAGTTCTCTAAGTTTAGGTATATTGTGTTTTCATTTCTCTCTATTTTTCTGGTTTCTCTTGTTATTTCTTCTTGAATCCTCTAATTGTTTAGGTGAGTGTTAATTTCCACAGATTTGTGAATTCTTTAGTTTTCCTTTTGTTCTAAGTTCATCTCATATAGTTAGAGGAGATAATCTGTATATCTCTATTTTTTTTTGTATTTTATATTTTAGTTTATTATACATAAACAGTGTAAAATTTATATTGTTCATATTTAAATGTGTATTATAAAATCATATTTTAAATTTATAATTTTTATTTTTTATTCTATTTTTAAAAATCTATTGAGACTTAATTCTTTCACCACTACTATTCAACAATGATACTGAATGTTCTAGCCAGAATAATTAGGCAAGAAAAAGAAATTAAATATATCCAAATTGGACAGAAAGATAAAAAATTATTACTGTTTACAGATATTATGGTCTTATATGTAGAAAAACCAAAGGATTCCACACCCCCCCAAGAAAAAAACATTTAGAAGTAATAAATGAATTTAGTAAATTAGCAGAATACTAAATGAACCTGCAAAAATCTGTCATATTTCTATATACTGTCACTGAATGATCCAAAATGGGGATTAAGAAAGTATTTCCTCCCATATACTTTGAATCCTCTCTAGATCACTTGTAATAGCTAATACCATATAAATGCTGTGTAAGTAGTTATTATACTATATTTTTTAGGGAATAATGACAAGAAAAAAAGTCTATAGGTATTTAATACAGACCTAACCATTGTAGGCTTTACTAGATGATATACGATCGGCACGATTGGAGGTTGGTTGAATCCATGGATGAAGAATCCCTGTACACGGAGGACTGACTGTAAATCCATCAGTGGATGAAGGGATCAACAAAATGTGTAATATCCATACCATGGAATATAATTCCGCTATAAAAAAATAGTGGAACCTGTTATGACATGGATGTTCCTTGAAAAACCTATACTACGTGAGAGAGGTCAGCCACACACACGGTGTGTGACACGATTCTGTATATGAGAGTCCAGAATAGGGAAATCTACAGAAGCAGAAGGATTACTGGTTTTCAAGGGCTGGGGATTTGGGGAGGAAGATAGGAGGGACAGGTAAAGAGGACAGGGGTTTCCTTTCTTTTTCCTTCCTCATTTTTCATCATCAAAGGGATATAGAATTTTATTATTATTATTATTATTATTATTTGGTATATGTGCTGCCGAAGCGAGCACTATTATTATTATTTGGAGACAGAGTCTCACTCTGTTGCCCGGGCTAGAGTGCTGTGGCGTCAGCCTAGCTCACAGCAACCTCCAACTCCTGGGCTCAAGTGATCCTTCTGCCTCAGCCTCCCAGGTAGCTGGGACTACAGGCATGCGCCACCATGCCCGGCTAATTTTTTCTATATATATTTTTAGTTGGCCAATGAATTTTCTATTTATAGGAGAGATGAGGTCTCGCTCTTGCTCAGGCTGGTTTTGAACTCCTGACCTTGAGCTATCCGCCTGCCTCGGCCTCCCAGAGTGCTAGGATTACAGGCGTGAGCCACCATGCTGGGCCATAAAATTTTAAATAAAATGAAATGAATAAAATAAACTATGGAGCAGGCCTAATCCCTTTCCCTGCCTTAAGTTGAAAGAGGCGTAACAGCCTGGGAAACTTAGGCAAGGGCCTAAGGGTCATGAAGAAAGAAATTTTCATGACCCTGGTCCCATCTGAAGATGAGGGGTTTCTTTTTGAGGAAATGAAAATTAACTATGGTAGTGATTACGTGTATCTGAATATATTAATACTAAAATTTGTTAAAAATATTAAATTTCCAGATTCATTCCAAATTTATATAACCTGTTATTGTTTTTCTTATATTTACCAATGAGAATAAAAATTCAGTTGCCTTACAGATATCATACCCTTTTATTTGTGTTTTAAAGTTCCTTTGGGCTGGGTGAGGTGCCTCGTGCCTGTAATCCCAGCACTTTAGGAGGATGAGGTGGGAGGATCTCCTGAGGCAAGGAGTTTGAGGCTCGCCTGGGCAACATAGCAAGACCCCGTTTCTACAAAACATTAAAAAAAAATTAGCTGGGCATGGTGGCATGTACCTGTAGTCCTAGCCACTGGGGAGATTGAGGTAGGAGGATCGCTTGAGCCCCAAACTTTGAGGCTGCAGTGAGCTATGATCGTGCCAGTGCACTCTAGCCTGGGCAGCAGAGCGAGACACTGTCTCTAAAAAAAAAAAAGTTATTTTGGATCACACTCAAGACTGAATACCCGTTCAGTGTAAGATGTACACTTGACAGTTCCAATGAACATATCCGATTGGTGGTAGGTGGTGTGAGAAGACTTCTCGAGCCCATGCTATGGCCGCGGTGTTCAGGCAGCAGTGTTCACACTGTCTCCTAGGTCACGTGTGGGAGGTGAGGAAGGAACGGATGGGTGGAAGCCTCAGTGATGCCATCGGTCAAAGATCAGAATGGGCGCAGACTCTTTATTACATATGGTGAAGTCACATTTAAGTTTCTGTGTTTCTAAACAAGGGGGACAGTTCCATGAGTGGCCTCGTAGCCTTGTGCCAAGCCCCTGATCCCTGGAGGAGGGCTGACCCTCCCGTTCCATTCTGGCCTCACCCCGGCGCTCCTTTTGCCCTAGATAAGAGGATCACTCTATGGGGGAACTGAGCTTGAAATAATAACCTGCTCACACCTGTGCCAGTATTCCTTCTAAACTGGGAACAAGTTCTTAAACGTAATGTCCCTGGCTAGGACAGATTATAAGGACAGAGGAAGCCAAGCCAAGTCTGCTCAGCCATGCAGCCTCTCTGGGCTCTCGCAACTGTCGCTCAGGCTAGAGGGGGCGGGGCCGTAGGAACCGTCCAATCAGACGCTCCGCGGGGAGGGGAGGGGAGTCCCTATTGTGGCGTCACTGAGCCTGTTTCACCTGCCCCTGGCAGTGCCAGGTGGCTCTACCTTGACTTCTGTTGTGCTGTGACCTGCAACAGTCACAGCAGCTGTAGGGAGGACACCGGGACACCCCTGAAGCCGGCAGATGGTGTGTGTGCAGGGCGGGCGACTGGACCATCAGCAGGGCCTGATTGGAACCGGCTGGAACCAGCTGTGATGCAACCTAGGCTCCACAGCGGTCAATTCCAGGGTCTGCAGTTCGGCGGTCGGCCCCCTCCAGCCCGCACGGTGGGGCTGGGCCGGCAGCCGGGACCCTGGGCGTCCTGTTCCGTCCGTACACGTGGTAACTTGGGCCTTAGCCCAGCAGCCCTGCGTCTGCCCCAGATTGTGCTGTGACGACGGGAGAGTGATCAAGGGAGGATCCCCACTCGGGGTGTGGGGTTTGTGGGAAGGGCTGTGGTCCTTGGGGTCCCTAGTCCCTACTTTCACCCCACGGAGACCCATCTCCCTCCATGTCTTCGAAAGGTCTTGGAAGCAGGATCTCAAACCCACCACCCTGTCCCCTGCCTAGCTTGTCCTAAGGCTGGGAATCCCTAAATACCCAGATCTCATCCCATATTACCTAAGACTTACTTCCCCTCTCTCAGTTGACAGCATCATAGTCAACTATTTGTCTTTCATTCTGTGTCTCAAACGCATGTGGCATTTTAATTTTCCCACAGGACTATAGATGACTTTTTAAAAAAGATTTATCTTTGTCGTGGGTATTTTACATGAGGGGAAAGCAGAGAATAACCAGCTGGAAGTGGTACATTGTCTAAAATCTTTGTACCTCCCCTCCTGGTTTCTTTATGGGACCAGACATCCCACGGGAACTTCTTTTGTTACCTCCCAAACAGAGGGGTTTGTTCACATGGCAGGATAAGGCCAGTAGACACAGCCAAGTCGGTTATAGCAAGGGGGCTTTATTACTTGGCACAAGTAAGGAGCACGCCAGGGATAGTTCCCAAAGCAGTGTGTCCCCGAACAAGGGTTTTATAGTCAGAGGGTAATAAGGAGTGATCTGATTGGATCTTGCAATGAGGATGCTGGGAGGCATGGTCTGACTGGATCCTGCCCTGGGGTAATGCCAGGGCTTGATCTGACTGGATCCTGGATGCTGCCATACAGTGTCTGTGTCTTAATTCAGTTCCTGCTCCTCAGTCCAACCACTTAGTGTCTGTGATTGCACGCTTGGTTCATCTGGGCATGCTCATGAGCATCAACCCTTGCTGGAGGTCCCTGGCAACTGAAAAACAACTCACCACTTTGTTATATAAAAGTTGAGCCAGATTGGTCTGGTGTGGTTATAGTACCCCCTCGGTGTTTGTATGTGACACACCAGCATCAGCATCAGCATCAGGACCACACCTCTGCAGGTGATCACAGCATTTGGTGCTGTGAACAAGATACCTAGATGGTGACCACCACACAGTTTGTCTTCTCTTGTCCTGACTTGCTAACCTGTTCCGCTGCCTGATGGCTGCCATGCGGTTGGAGCTGCTGCTTCTTGGGGAACTTCTGCTTTGAGCTGTGCTGCTCTGTTGCATTGTTGAGACCTAGCAAGTCTGGGTCAGCCAGTTTTGATGCCTCCGTGGCGTTTAGAAACAGGAGTATGGCATTGGGGCCCTCCTTAATGAGGTACTGGGTTGTATGTCTTGGTTTGGACCTCTCTTTCTCTTTTAGAATGAAGCTGTGACTACTGTATACTTTGACCATATACTTTGGCCATTACCCCTCAGGGGGCTGAGGGGAAAGACTGCACCTAAGGGAACAGTCATTTTAGAAAGAAGAGAGCAGGAAAGGCAGCCATTAGATGGCAAATTGAAGCCAGGCCACACTCCTAATAGCAGAGGGCTCACCAGGACCATTAAGCACTGTGGCTGCCACTGCCTGTGTGTCTATCACCACAAAGATCCTGACTCTTGTTGTTATATGAACAATACCTGTGGCACAGCAAAGCTTTAAACCCAAGTGAAGCCAAGAGTCCTTAAACCTTGCAGAATAATCACTGCTGTGGAGGAGGCCCATAGCCCTGATGATACTGATGCAGGGGGGGAAATGTACAAATACTGAGGTAGACAAGACAGTCCCTTCTCCCCTGCCTCAAGTATATCTAGAGGCCAAAAAACAAACCTGGGAGGGAGGGAACAAAAAAATATATATATACTGAAACAGAGGTCCACAATTCGACCCAACTGGAAATTCAAAATATATTAATAAAAGTATTTATACAACAAAAAAGATAAAACTGCATGGTTTTTGTGCCTTTTACAAGGGTAGGTTCTAAATTCATATCTGCTGTAATGCACTAATTGTCAATCCTTAGTGCAGTTAATTAACATAAGGCTCAAATTACACTTATACAAGGTAATCCCACTAAATTTAAGCAAGGTATGCCCTGTAATCTTAGGAGAGTAGTGAATAAAGTAGAGGATAAACAAATATGCCTCCTTAACCATCAGAACTATTATCTTGCCTGAATTCCCTATGGTCATAGCACCTATGGTCCTAAAATATCCCATACTGAGCAGGGTCACTTTTACATGATAAGAAATAAATTAAGTCTTTGGTATTTACAGAGTGGCAAAATGGAATCTCACAGACCTTCATCCCCAGTTAAATTAGTTAATGTGGCCTAATATAAATTAAATAGGGCCTTGAAGGATTGGAAAGCATTATTATAATAGATTGAACAACAGTGAGGAGTTTGTAGATTTCATGGACAACATTGCCACATGCGTACGTGGTGGAACTCAGTGGAGAGTTGCTGCTTTTCATGACTGACCTGGGACGTCTGTGATAAAGGATCCCAGGGTCAGCACAACTGACCTAGCATCAGGCTTTCATCTTAGCACTGGCCAAAAATTGGTCCCATTTGCACATGTTTACAGATACTTGGGTTATTGTATAAGTGTTTCCCATCTGTAGTAAAATATCTGTGTTTCTTACATCACAGATACCCAAAATATAAATCTAGGTAATATGTGTCTCTACATATACTAAATCCACAATGCAAGGGTGCTCATCCATGTCCTAGTTCCTGATAGTGCGTTGGATGGAACTTTCTCCTCCCTTCCCAGTCTTAGACCTCATAATGGCTTACTAAAAAATAAGTTTAATTCAATTCCATGAAAGATGACATGGTGAGTGTCTAGTTATTCTTCAGGTGAATTGTCATGAGTCTGTCTTCATTTTTTTTTTCCTGATAGACGTTATTTTTTTTAAGAACGATTCTAAATTTACAGAAGAATTGATCAGTAAGTACAGGTGTTTTTCCACGTTACTTTTTGGTCTCCACATAGTTTGCCCTATTTTTGGCATTTTGTATTACTTTGGCACATTTGTTACAATTGATGAATGAATATTGATTCATTAACATCCACAATTTACATTAGAGTTGACTTTCTTTTTTTTTTTGAGACAGAGTCTCACTTTGTTGTCCAGGCTAGAGTGAGTGCTGTGGCGTCAGCCTAGCTCCCAGCAACCTCAGTCTCTTGGGCTCAATCGATCCTACTGCCTCAGCCTCCCGGGTAGCTGGAACTACAGGCTCGCACCACCATGCCCAGCTAATTTTTTGTATATATATATTTTTAGTTGGTCAATTAATTTCTTTCTATTTTTAGTAGAGATGGGGTCTCGCTCTTGCTCAGGCTGGTTTTGAACTCTTGACCTCGAGCGATCCGCCCACCTTGGCTTCCCAGAGTGCTAGGATTACAGAGTTGACTTTCTGTGTTGCACATTCAGTGGGTTTTGACAAATATGTAATATGTAATGACGTTTCTCTATTGTTTCTGTATCATATAAAATAGTTTCACTGCCCTTAGTGTTCTGTCACTTAGCAGTGTGCTTTTAAGATTCCTCTGTCTTATTAGCATGGCTTGATATTAATACCTTATTGCTTTCTTTCATTGAGCAATAATTTCATCATATGGTTGTATCACAGATTATTTGTTCATTTGCTTATGAAGGATATCTTAGTTAACTCTATTTTTTGGAAATTATGCATAAATCTGTAAACAGGTTTTGTGCAAACATAAGTTTTCAACTTAATATATTGGTAAATACCAAGGAGTGTGATTGGTAGGTCATATGTTAAGATGACGTTTAGTTTTATAAGAAACTGACCATCTTCCAAAATAGTTGTACAGTTTTCCATTCCTACCAGTAACAAATGAGAGTTCCTGTTGCTTAACATCTTTGCCATCATTTGGTACTTTCAGCGTATTCAATTTTAGCCATTCTAATAGGGGTTGTGTTAGTCTTTCATTTTTTCATTTGCAATTCCCAAATGACAAAAATGTGCATGCTTTCATATGCTTATATGCTATCTTATATATCTTTTTATACAATCATGTCTTATACAACAAAGACAATTTTATTTCTTCTTCTTTTTTTTTTTTTATTTTTTATTTTTTTGTAGAGACAGGATCTCACTATTGCCCTGGCTGCTCTGAAACTCCTGGCCTCAAGCAATCTTCCCGCTAAAGTGATAGGATTACAGGTGTGAGCCACTATGCTCAGCCTCTCTTCCTTCTTAATCTGTATACTTATTTCCTCTCTTGTCTTACTGATTTATCTAGGACTGGTTTCTGATCTTATCTAGAAAGCGTCTACTTTCTCACTGTTAAATATATCGTTAGCTGCAGATTTCTTGTTTGACATTCTTTCTGAGAAGGAAGTTCCCCTCTATTCTCATTTTACTGTCATGAATGGATGGTGGATTTTATCAGATGATTTTTAGTTTTTGCTTTTTCTTCCTTTCATTTCTGATCTTAGTAATTTCTTTTTTGTTAGCACAAATAACTGCTAATCAATTTTATTGATGTTCTTTAATAACCAGCTTTTGCTTTTGTTTTTTATCTCTGTTGATTTCCTGCAGTTTCATTGATTTCTTCTCTAATTTTTCTCTTTTTGTGTGTTTATTTTGGGTTTAATTTGCTCTTGTTTTTCTATTTTCTGGAGTTGGATGCTTAAATTATTGATTATAGACCTTTATTCTCTTCTTTTCTTTTTTTTTATGGTTTAACTGGTGAATATTTTATTTTTCCTTTTATTTCATCATATAATGGGGGTACAAATATTGTTAGGGTTACATACATTGCCCCTACCACCCATCCCCCCCACATGCCAGAGCTTCAAGCAAGTCCAATCCTTAGGTGGCGCGCACGGCACACATTATGTAACTCTACACTTCCTCCCCCCTTTATTCTTTTCTAGTGTTATGTGTTCAATGTTGTAAATACTCTTCTATGCACTGCTTTTGCTGCAAGCCACACATTTTGATAAGATTTATTTTCTTTTTCATTAGGTCAAAATAATTTTTGATTTCTTATGAGACTTTGATCCATGTGTTATTTGGAAGTGTGTTGTTTAATCTCTAAGGACTTGGGGGGGTTGGTAACTATCTTTCTGTTACTCATTTCTAGATGAATGACTTGTGGTCTGACAGCATACTTTGTATGCTTTCTCTTTTTTTCAAGTTTGTTGAAATGTGTTTCATGTCCCAGTATTTGGTCTATTTTTGTGAATGTTCCATTTAAACTTGAGAAGAATGTATATTTTGCTATTGTTGGAAGAAGTGTTCTGTAGTTGGATTCAATTAAATCCTGTTGTTTGGTGCTGTTCAATTCAACTATGTCCCTCCTAATTTTCTGTCTGCTGGAGATCTTGATTACTGGTAGAGGGATGATGAAGTCTCCAACTATACAAGTGGATTCATTTATTTCTCTTTGCAGTTCTATCAGTTGTCACATGTATTTTGCCACTCTTATATACAAATACACACTAAGGATTGTTAGGGTTTCTTGGAGTGTTGAGTTCTCTATCATTATGTAATGTTCATTTATATCTCGATGTGATTTTTGATTTTTCTTAAAAAATTTTTTTAGAGATATGTTCTCATGTTGCCTAGGCTGGAGTACAGTGGTTGGTTACTCATAGGCTCAATCATAGTGTACTACAGCCTTGCACTCCTGGGCTCAAGTGATCCTCCCACCTCAGCCTCTGGAGTAGCTGGGATTATAGGCATGTGCCACCGCGCATAGTTTATCTCTGTTTTTTTTCCTTCCTCTGAAGTCTACTTTGTGATATAAATATAGCTATGCCATGTTTCTTTTGCTTGCTAGCATCCTATGTATTTCTCTATCCCTTTGCTTTTTAAAAAATTCCTTTTAATATCTGTTTGTCTTTGTGTTTAAAGTGGATTTCTTTTAGACATGATACTAAATTCTCAGTCTTATAATGAGCTTGTGGCCCTGGGTTGTGGCCTTCTGTGGTGTTACAAGAAAGATACCCAGTTCCTACTATGACTCTCCTATATACTTTTGAATTTCGTGTCAGATAAGAGTGATAGGAGTGTCTTGTCCTAATGAAATGATTCTTGGCGCGTCCCTAGATACCGTGTTTCCCCGAAAATAAGACAGGGTCTTATATTTATTTTTCCTCAAGAAGACACCCTAGGGCTGATTTTCAGGGGATGTGTTATTTTCCCCTCAAAGCCTCAGCTTGCAGCACGCACAGGATGGCTGGGACCTGACAGGGGGAGCCGACCTTGTTGGCAGGGCTGCCCGAACATTTCCGGTCACCTCTGGGATAGTAGCTGTCACAGTGGGGCAGATGAGAAGGGCTGCTCGTCTTCTTTACCGCTCTGCGACTAAATGCATGGGTTGTGCAGATACACTGTGCAGACACGCCCATCACTAGGTCTTATTTTCAGGGTAGGGCTTATATTGTGCAAATGCTTAGAAATCCTGCTAGGGCTTATTTTATGGGTAGGTCTTATTTTTGGGGAAACACGGTAGCTTCAGGATGGGGGTTTGGCACAAACTGTTTGGCATAGTCTTAATTAGAGGCTTGGAACTTTAAGCCCCAACCTCTAACCCCCATGGAGGGGAGAGGGCTTGGAGAATTAGCTCTTCACCACCAACCAGTGATTTAATCAGTTGTGCCTGGGTGATGGGACCTCTATAAAACTCCTAAATGAAGGGGTCTGCAGTGCTTCTGGGTTGGTGCTTGGAGGGTAGTTAACCTGGAAAGGCACAAAAGCTCTGTGCCCTCCTGGCGATACATTTCCACATGCATGTCTTCCATTTGATAGTTCCTGAGTTGTATTCTTTGTAATGACCTGGTAATATGAAGTAAAGCACCCTCCTGAGTTCTGAGAGTGTTGTGGGGAATTTATCTATCATGAAGGTGTGTCATGGGGATCCCATATTTGTAGTATACTAGACAGAATTGTGTGAGTAGTCTAGGAACCCCATTTGGAGTTTGCATTTGAAGTGGGGGCAGTCTTGTGGGACTGAGCCCTTAACCTGTGGAGTCACGTGCTATCTCTGCAGTTAGTATTAGATTTGAATTGATCTGTAGGACACTTAATTGGAGTCAGAGAGTTAGAGAAGTAGTGTTGAGAAAGAGTCAACTTATTTGGTTGTCAGAAGTGGGGGAAAACTATCATCTTCACCCTTGTTTTTTGGCCCCCTCATCAGTCCCCCACCTCCTTAGTTGAGGCAAGAAGGCTGGAGGGACAAAGGTTGGGTATTTGCATTCCCCAGTTTGGTTATGTACATGTAAAATCCCAGTGATTAGACTCTGTTGAACTAAATCCTTCTGATGATAGGCCTTGGTAAGAGAAATGGAATATTCTGGGCATAATTCAACATGGCTACTTTTCCTAACTATCTCTCCAATTTTGGGGTCACTGGTTTGCCCTGTGACCTCAATTCTCTGATGGACCTATGTTTCGCTTTTTCTTATGAGGATGAGAATGATGGCATCTAGCTCCTTACAATTCAGACCAGAAACTGGAAGTCTCTAATGCCATTTTTTCATGTTTGGTGACAGATTTAATTCCTCAACCCCTCCTTATTGCCTACTGCCCTTGTTACGCACTTCAAAAATAAGGTGATAAAAAAAGTTTAAGATTTCTCTGCTTTTTTACTGGCAAAAAATTCAGTCCACAAAAGTCCCTTCCTTTTTATGTGAACATTCACACCACTTCACCTTCAACCTCCATAAGACACACAGGCCAGGCTCCTTTTTGTGCTCCCTCAAGCCATTTTGCACCTGCTGGAGAGGCCTACCCTGCTGTCCCGAAAGACCTTAATTATTAAGTAGCAATCCCTTTTATACCCTCTTGGTATGTGTGTTGTGTTATCAGTCTTAACATTTGAACCAAACCTTAGGTAAGGGGTCCATTTTTGTCTTCAGGTGATCATAACAGTTATACAAACAGGAATGGTGTATATATTGTGATATACTTTTTAAAAATTGTTCTACTCGTGTATCCTTCAGATCTTTGCATATTAATGCATGCCACCCTTCATGTTTAAAAGATGAATTAGATGATACATTTATATAATCATTTCTTTCTAAATGAACACTTGGCTCATCACCAATTTTTGCTACTGCATTACAGGATGGATAAATAAACATTATACAAGTTATGTTCTTTTCCAGGCTTAATTAATTCTTTCAATTTTTATCATGAGATACATTCACAAAAGAATGAATAAAATGTTTTGTGGCATAATTTAGTAATAACAACACAAACATCCTTGGAATCATCATCCAGATTCATAACTGGGTCTCAGGCAGTGGTTAGAGTCTCCTTATACGTCTGCCTTGGACCAATCTGTCATGCCACATGGATGACTATTTTCCCAATACCTTGGTTATTTCTAACACTGTTACGATCTTTTCTTTTTCAATAACCTGTGTTGTTCTAGTTTTGCCCCTTTGAACTTTCAATAAATGAGTATTAGTGGAATTGCAATGAAAAGGTTTCCCTTTAGTGGTTTCCTTACCTCCATATGCTTCATACTACTGATTTCTGATGTTTCAGCCCATCCAACTCACTTATCTATTCCAGTGGTTTTGATGTTTGGGCTTTTTGAGTTTATTTCTTGCTCTTGTAAAAATACTGTTCCTATCATTTTTGTATCAGTCTGCAAGTGCAAATGCACAGCAAATTCTCAGGACATTAGAGAAAGATTGCCAGGCTAGAGATTGTATGAGTTGACCCTTCTGCCATTACTGCATAACTGTTAATTGTTCGCAGTGGTGATCAACACTTGGGATTATCTAATTGTCTTTCTAATTAATGTGAACTGAGATCTACTTGGCATTTTATTTGGCTATTTCCTCTTCTGTTAAATATGTTTTGGTTATATTGCATGTATTACTGATATTTGTCATCCACTTAGTTGTTTGTCTTCTAACTCCCTTAATTTTAATACATTTGATCTATCAACCTCTTCCTTTATGGGTTACAGTCTAGGTCAAGAAAAATTTACCTGTGACTTTCAAAGTGTTCTGGTTTTATCTTTCATATACAAATCTACTATAAATTTATTGTTGCCCCTGGAATAGAAGGGAATACAGTATACTTTTCCAATTAGGTAACAGTTTTTCCCTGCCCATGCATTTAGCCACTCTACAATGCCTGTTCTGTCATTGACTAACTTTCCATATAAAGAGAGTGGTGACATTCTCTTTCCCTTGGGCTATTTATTTATCCCTCTGCAATATTTTATTTTGAGAATTCTTGATAAAGATTAGGCAAGCGATCATGATGTTCTTCAGAAGACTTTATTGTTAGATGTTCATTATTCCTGTTAGGTTTAGAGAAGTACTTTTTGTTGACTCTTAAACAATCTTTTGGAGATTTATAGAATTTAGAAAATATTTTGAAAAGGGGATATCTTGGGGATATTGAGTTCTTTCCAAGAACCCATCTTTCTTCTTATTTCATTTTGCTTTGACATTATACAATGGAATGTCACATAAGGATTGGTCAGGAATCATTCCTTCCTGAAGTCAGAGAAAGAAGATGGTATATTCTTTTGGGGGAGAGCACTGCTGATCTCTTTATCATTATATAATCATGGGCAAATTCACCATCAAATCATATGGATTTAAATGAAATCCCTTTGAAATTGCAGCTCTTAATCTATTCCTCCAGGTCAGCAAGGCACAGGGTATATTATTGGAGATCTACCAGAAAAAGTTCTACCGGTATTTTGTCTCCTCAGTATATGTGTGCTAAAAATGGGTGGAAAATTGCTCCGAGGCTCAGGAGTATAGGGATTTTTTCAGGGGGTCTAAATTGCTGTCTTCCTCATGCCTGAGTTCTATCTTCTCAGTAACTTCTTAGCCTCATGAAATGGGACAGAGAATGAAAGGAAACACTGAATTTATAATAAATATTACATATGCAAGTTAAAATTAAAACTTCTGCAAAGGAATATTTTCATTCAGCCAGCTTGATCTGACTACTTCTGATGGCCTGGTGTCCTTCAGGAAAGTATGGGCAGCTCGACTTTGCCACAAGGTGGATTTCTACAGGCCATCTGGCCTCTCACGTTTGGTGAAGGGAATAGAAGAAAATGCTTCCACTTCTTCACTGTGTATTCATGGAAACTTCACTCAGGTTTCACTTTGTGTTTCATGGAATGCTGAGTGTTGGTGTGTGATCTGAAAGAAAATGGAAGAGTTTTTTGCACAAGGAATGATGGTCTTAAAATTTGTTTTCTTTGTATAGCATTTCCTTCATTTTTCAAAGGTGAACTGGATCCTGCCATTAGAGACTAATAAAACTTGCAGTGACCACAATAATAACATGGACATCAGTTCCATGTTTTCATGGTGCTGTTAAATTTATGAGGAAGTGAGTGTGGACAGAGTTCTGACAATCATGTTCATTCATCATAAAATGAATGTTTGGGAAACACCAAATTGTTTCTGAACTTTTATGAATTTAGTATACATCCCTGTTCTGTCGTCTCACCCTTCCTCCATTAAACATGTGTGGAATGTTTTAGGACTCAGTGGCCTCTGAGGATGTGGCTGTGAACTTCACCCTGGAGGAGTGGGCTTTGCTGGATCCTTCCCAGAAGAAACTTTACAGAGATGTGATGCGAGAAACCTTTAGAAACCTGGCCTGTATAGGTAAGGATGACATCATTCCTAATCTTGGTCAATTAAAGAAGTGTTTCTTGCTCATTAACACTGCTCTGTGATGTTGAATGTGGAAAAGGGAATACTTGGGCGAATAAATCAGGTTTGCAGCTCATCAAGAACCTAAAATGTAATCACTTTTCTGTAATTTCTATCAATTCATGATGATTTTTTCTGACTATATTTTAGGAAAAAAATGGGAAGACCAGAACATTGAAGATTGGTACAGAAATCAGGGGAGACTTCTAAGGTAATTTGCACTCAGAAAGTAATGTCTCATGAAAGAACACTTAGTATGTCATGAAATTTAAAAAACAAACAAAAGCAATAAGCCCAGCTTCAAATTTACTTATTTATAGAACTTTTTCACTATAAATATATACATAAATGACACAGATGTTCAGTGTTTGCAAAATAGTTAATGTAGAAACAGTATTAGGAAACTGTATACATGAATGTCGTGGTTATGTTAATAACTCTTGTTGAGCCCTCTTGCAGAGCATTTAATCCATTCACTTTCAAATAATTCAGACAGAGCTGAAAACCTACTGTTTCCTTCATTGTGGTAAAAATGGAAGTCTACTACCTATTAATAAATATAAAGTCATTAATGAACCATTAATATCATGCTTTCTATTTTTTACAGCAATCGTATGGTAGAGAGACTCTGTGAACGTGATCAATGTGGAGAAACCTTCAGCCAGATTCTAAATCTTAATCTGGACAAGAAAATTCCTAGTGTAGTAAAACCTTGGGAATGTAGTTTGTGTGGGAAAGTCTTCATGCATCATTCATCCCTTAGTAGGCACATCAGATCTCACGCTGGACACAAACCATATGAGTACCAGGAATATGGAGAAAAACCATATAAATGTAAGCAATGTGGGAAAGCCTTCGGTTCTTGTCAGTCTTTTCGAAGACATGAAAGAACTCACACTGGTGAGAAACCCTATGAATGTAAGGAATGTGGAAAAGCCTTCATCTCTCTTCCAAGTGTTCGGAGACACATGATTAAGCACACTGGAGATGGACCTTATAAATGTCAGGAATGTGGGAAAGCCTTCGACCGTCCCAGTTTATTTCAAATACATGAAAGAACTCACACTGGAGAGAAACCTTATGAATGTAAGGAATGTGGGAAAGCCTTCATTTCCCTCCCAAGTTTTCAAAGACACATGATTAGGCACACTGGAGATGGACCTTATAAGTGCCAGCAATGTGGGAAGGCCTTTGACCGTCCCAGTTTATTTAGAATACATGAAAGAACTCACACTGGAGAGAAACCCCATGAATGTACACAATGTGGAAAAGCATTCATTTCTCTCACAAATTTTCAAAGTCACATGATTAGGCACACTGGAGATGGACCTTATAAATGTAAGGTATGTGGGAGAGCCTTCATTTTTCCCAGTTATGTTCGAAAACATGAAAGAACTCATACTGG
The DNA here is from genome assembly GCA_008086735.1 of Cheirogaleus medius. Classification (NCBI taxonomy): domain Eukaryota; kingdom Metazoa; phylum Chordata; class Mammalia; order Primates; family Cheirogaleidae; genus Cheirogaleus; species Cheirogaleus medius. Next base: position 4,337,251 of record VBSM01003225.1, on the reverse strand, counting down.
GGAGAAACCCTATGAATGTAATAAATGTGGCAAAAGCTTCAGTTCTTCCAGTAATGTTCGAACACATGAAAGGACTCACACTGGTGAGAAGCCCTATGAATGTAAGGAATGTGGAAAAGCCTTCATTTCTCTCCCAAGTGTTCGAAGACACATGATAAGCCACACTGGAGATGGACCTTATAAATGTACAATATGTGGTAGAGCCTTTGACTGTCCTAGTTCATTTCAAATACATGAAAGAACACACACTGGAGAGAAACCCTACGTATGTAAGGAATGTGGAAAAGCCTTCATTTCTCTCAAAAGGATTAGAAAGCATATGATACTGCACACTGGAGATGGACCTTATAAGTGTACGGTATGTGGTAAAGCCTTTGACTGTCCTAGTTCTGTTCGAACACATGAAAGAACTCATACTGGAGAGAAACCCTATGTGTGTAAAGAATGTGGGAAAGCATTCAATTATGCCAGTTCCATTCGAATACATGAAAGAACTCATACTGGAGAAAAGCCCTATGAATGTAAGATATGTGGGAAAACATTCAGTTACTCCAGTTCCTTTCAAAGACACGAAAGAGGTCATAGTGGAGATAAACCTTATGTTAGGGATGTGGGAAATCTTTCATTTATCACACAACCATCAAGTGCACATGAGAATGCATAGTGAAGGAAAACTACAAGTGTAAAAAAATATGGAAAGTCTTCAGTTTACCTTCTGGTTTTAGACTTGCTTGGAAGCTCACCCCTTCTTCCTGTCCTGTTCTCCCTTTTGGAATGGGAAAATCTATCCTATGCCTGTCTCTCTGTTGTATTTTGGAAGTACACAACTAGTTCATTTTCATAGGTTTGCAGCTGAAGAATTTTGCCTCAGCATGAATCAGGTCTCGCCCATATCTGATTTATATGATATTGAGATGATATTTTGGAGTTTATACTGTAGAGTTCCTGCTGGAATTAATTAAGACTTTTTAGGCCTTTGGGATGGGATGAATGTGTTTTACATGTGAGAAGGACATGAATTTTGGGGGGCCAGAGGTTGAATGTTGGGACTGAGTGTATATGTGTCCCCCAAATTTATATGCCTCCGTTAATGTGATTGTATCCAGAGGAAATGTCTCTGGTGGTTGTTAGGATTAGATGAGATCATAAGGGTGGAAGCCTCATAAATGGGGCTAGTCTCCTGGTAGGAATCCCTAAAGAGTTAATTTTGTTCTCCACCATGAGAAGACACAGTGAGAAGATAGCTTTTTTTTGAAATAGGAGGCAGGCCTTCACCAGACACCGAATCTGCCAGTGCCTTTATATTGGACTTCCCAGCCTCTCAAACTGTGAGAAATAAATGTTTGTTATTCAAGCTATCTAGTGTATGGTATTTTGTTTTAGCAGCCCACACTAAGACACAACCCAATTTTATTTTATTTTAATTTATTTATTTATATATTTTGGGCAATTAATTTCTTTCTATTTTTAGTAGAGACGGGGGTCTTACTCTTGCTCAGGCTGGTTTCGAACTCCTGACCTTGAGCGATCTGCCTGCCTCGGCCTTCCAGAGTGCTAGGATTACAGGCACGAGCCACCGCGCCCAGCCTCACAACCCAATTTTAAAATGAGCAGGAAAGGACCTATATAGACATTTCTTCAAATATGTACAAATGGCCAATAAAGCACATAGCTCAACATTGTTGGTCATTAGGGAAATGAACATCAAACCCATGACATTCACACCCATTAGGATTAGTACTACCAAGAAACAAGAAATGCTGATGAGGGTATGGAATGATTGAAACCCTTGTGTCACTGTCAGTGGCAATGTAAAATGGTACGAGCACTGTTGAGAACAGTATGGCAGGTTGTCAGAAAATTAAACATAGCAATAACATATTAAGTATTTATACTGGGAAAATACGATTGAAAGTGAGATGTTTGTACACCCATGTACATAACAGCATCATTCACAACAGGTAAAATGTGGAAGCTACTCAAGTGTTTAATGAAAGATGAATGAACAAAAGGTTTCTTATTTATACACACACAATGGAGTATTACTAAGCCTTAAAAAGGAAGGAAATTCTCACATATGCTGCAACATGCATGAACTTTAAGGACATTATGGTAAGTGAATCAATTTTTATTGAAGGTCAGTAAATTCTTTTCACTCAATTTTTATTTTGAAATTAGGATGACTTATTTTCCTTTTGCTTGTTAATGATTGCTCTAGTATTCATCATTGAAGTCATAACACCATCAGTATAGTATTCTGTCAGATGCAAGCTATAAGGCTACAAGGCCCACTCAGGCATCTCACAGGGCCAACACTGTGTCATTTGTCAGTATGATGCTACTTGGCCCAGAGATTTCCAGGAGACAAGGCCACCTCAGCACAGATGCAACTTTCATAAACCTTAAAACAAAGCTTACCCTTACAAGGATAGCTTAAACACCCTTTATGAAGGAACCACATTGTGACTGACCCAGACTGAATACTGATAAGAAAAGGAGAAGACTCCCAGAAACTCAGAATGGTCTCTGGACAGAGACTCTCTTGATCAGTTGGTCATCTGACCCCTGACTGGGTCTTGCCTGTGACATGGATCTGCTCCCACTATCTGTCTTGTAATAGCCCTGCCAGAATGAACTGTGTGAGCATTAGACAGTGTGTGAGGCTCATCTTTGATGTGAATTGCACAGAAGGGGAGAAGTTCCTTCTGTGGAAGGTGTTTAACTAGGACCACATGAAACCCCTGGACATGGCAATCAGCTTCAGATGCCCAGTGATATATTGCTTATTTCCAGAGATATATGAAAATACTAATTTTCCTGTGATTCCTCTGAATTAGGAGTCAGCTCAGATTCCAGCTGTCCCTTATACTTGGCGCGAAATTATGTTCATATAATTCGACCTATCACATCACCCTTGTGTTTGGGTTGAGTAACATGGCAAATCAAGAACTAAGTGGGGCTTTTAGTTTCTTGGAACAGACAGTGGCAGTGCCTTTTGGCAGTTGACAGTTTATTTCCTGTCCCTATTCAATGGCTTGAGTTTCTGTGGCATTCATTGGGCATCCTCCACACTGGTTCTTTCCTTCTCTTTGCAGTTCTGAAATGTGATGGTTTGGGCATTTTTTTTTTTTTT
>VBSM01003225.1:4285442-4298681 GCA_008086735.1 Cheirogaleus medius | reverse complement strand
AAAAAAAAAAAAAAAAAGGTTAAATTTCCTCTCTGTACATTGAAGTATAAATTTTCTACCTTGTTTCACCTGAGTCATTTCTTTGAAAATGCAAATTTAGATTTGTCTGGCAACAATTGTTTAGGAAAGCGGAAGATGATCAAGAGATTGATAGTCGAAAGGAGAGAGAAACTATTTGAAAACTGGCAAATAAAAAATCTTATAAATCTATAAAATCTGCTTTTCCCTGTGTGTCTGTATGTCTTTGTGTTTTTACGTGTCATGTCTTCTGTGACTTTTTGAATAATTGTTTGACTTGTCTGTGAACTTATGTCTTAGAGCCACTAGATTCTAGGCTCTAAACAAATGGCCATGGTAAGACCTGGGGACATAATGTAAAATTTTCCTTGGCCCAGCTGTGCCTCCTGGATATGCTTGGAAGAGTCAGGCATTATTTTCACAGTTTTGTCCTGTGTCCTGGACTGTCTTTCATTTTACTTAATCCATAAGCTTTCCTTACCAAATACGTTGTAGCTATTATTATTTTGAACAAACTGTTATCTACTACATTAATTAAGAATTAAATTATTTTACCTTCATTTATACCTTCTCAGATGTGGTATCTTTCCTTGTCATTTACTATCTTTCTTATGAATTTTATGTAACATTTCTTGCATAGCATGCATACTAGTGACAAATTCCCTCAAGTTTTGTCTTTAGAAAGTATAATGCACTCATTTGAGGGATAATTTTGCTTGATTGAGATTTCTAAGCGGGCGTGTTTTTTTCTTTCAGAACATTACATATTTCACTCTACTCTCTCCTTGTTTGTATTGTTTTTGAATATAAGTCCAATTTAATTCTTATCCTTGTTTCCTAAAGTGGTTGGTTGGAAATAAGTTCCTTCTGAAATGGAGAAAGGGTGTTTTATATTCTTTTGGGAGAAACCTCTGCTGAGAACCTTTTATACGTTTTATAATCATGGGTAAATCATATCATTGTGGACCTTAATGAATTCCCATGTAAGCTTGGAAGTCTTAACCTGTTCCTTAAGGTCAGCAAGGCCCAGGGTACACTGTAATGGTTCTGCTGGAAAGAGCTCTTCTGGCATGTTGTCGTCTGAGGATGTACACTAAAAATTAGTGGGGGCTGGGTGCAGTGGCTCACATCTGTAATCCTAGAACTCTGGGAGGCGGAGGTCAGGAGTTCGAGTCTAGCCTGAGCAAGAGTGAGATCCCATCTCTACAAAAAATAGAAAACTTAGCCAGGTGTGGTGGTACACACCTGTAGTCCCAGCTACTTGGGAGGCTGAGGCAGTAGGATTGCTTGAGTCCAGGAGTTTGAGGTGGCAGTGAGGATGATGCTGATGCCACTGCACTCGAGCCAGGGGGACAGAGCTAGACTCTTGTCTCAAAAAAAAAAAAAAAAAAAAAAAAAAAAAAAAAAAAAAAAAAAGTGGGATGTAGCCCTGAGGCACAGAAGTAGAGGGATTTTTAAAATTTAAGCTGTCATGCCTTTTCCCTCATGCCTAAGCTCTAACTTCCCAGTAACTTAATAGCTCCATGAAATGGAACAGAAAGAAAAAGGAAGAACTGAGTCTTATAAATATTATATGAACAAGTTAAAATGAATACTTCTCCAAAAGAAATATTTTGATTGAACTAGCTGGATCTTACTACCTCTAACATCCTAGAGTATTTCAGGACAGTATGGTCAGCTGAATTTTGTTACAAGTTTGATTTCCCCATCCCTCCTGGCCTCATGTTTGGAAATAGTGATGGAAATAGTAGAAAAAGATTCCAGTTATTTAGTGTGCTTTTATTCATTTAAATGTTATCCAGATTTGATATCTCATGGAATGTTGTATCTCATGGAATGTTGAGTGATATAATGCATAAGGAAGACAATGAAAGAGTTTTTCTGACAAGGAATTGATGGTATTAAAATGGTTTGTTTTTTTTTGGTGTAGCATTTCTTTTCTCCAAAGTGCTGTGGATCATGCCATTGGAGAGCAATAAGACTTGAAGTGATCACAGTGAAGATGTAGAATTAATTGCCTTGTGTTCATAGTTCTGAGGAATCGAGTGTGGCAAAAGAGTTAGAGTTGAGTTTTTACAAGTAATTCATAGAATAAATCTTTGTAGATCACAGAATCATAGGTGAACATCTTATGAATTGAGTATAGATCCCCAGTGCTGTCAGTCTCACTCATCTTCCTTTATACATGTGGAATGTTTCAGGACTTGGTCTCCTTTGAGGATGTGGCTGTGAACTTCACCCTGGAGGAGTGGGCTTTGCTGGATCCTTCACAGAGAAAACTTTACAGAGATGTTATGTGGGAAACCTTCAGGAACTTGCAGTCAGTAGGTAAGAATGATGTCATTTCATCACATTCTCTATTGAATTAGAGAACAACTTTTTCTTGTCAATGCTGTTCCAAGATTTAGAATGTGAAGAAGCAGTACTTTTGTAAATAAATCACAGCTCATCATGGACATAGAATCAAATAGTTTTTCTGTAATTTCTGATAACTTATGATTTTTCTGGTTCTGCATTTCAGGAAAAAAACAGAAAGACCAGAGCATTGAAGATCAGTACAAAAAACAGGGGAGAAATCTCAGGTAAGTCACACTGACAAGAGAAAACATATCCCAGGAGAAAATCTTGGTATGTCTTGAATTTTATACATAAGGATACAAAACAATTAGGCCTAGCCTTACATTTATCTAAGAAAACATTAACCAAGAGTGTTTTGGTTTTTTGTGTGTTTTTTTGAGAAAGATTTCTTGTTCTATTTTCCTGGGTAGAGTGCAGTCGCATCATTGTAGCTCACTGTAACCTCAAACTCCTGGGCTCAAGCAATCCTCTTGTCTCAGCCTTCTGAGTAGCTGGGACTACAGGCATGCACCACCACACTCGAGCTCCTGAGCTCAAGGGATCCTCCCACCTTGGCCTCACAGACTGTTAGGATTACAGGCATGAGCCACTGCACCCAGCCTCAAAAGTGTTTTTTTAAATATTAAAGATGTTCAGTGTTTGAAAAATAGTTCACTTGGAAATAGTATTCAGAAACCTATATATGAATATTACTATTTTCATAATAGCTATGATTGAGCCCTCTTGCAGAGCATTCAATATATTCACCTTATAAGCATTTTAGGATGAAAAAATCTATACTTTCCCAGAATGTGAAAAAAAGTCATTCTAGTATCAATTAATAAATAGAAAACCTTTAATAAACATAAAGCACTTCTCATTTTTCACAGAAGTCATACGGTGGAGAAACTCTATGAAAGTAAAGAAGGTAGCCAATGTGAAGAAAGTTTCAGCCAGATTCCAAATCTCAGTCTGAACAAGAAAACTCATACTGAAGTAAAGCCATATAAATGCAGTGTGTGTGGAAAAGTCTTCATTTGTAATTCATCCCTTAATAGGCACATTGTATCTCATAGCAGACACAAACCATACAAGAGTCAAGAATATGGAGAGAAGCCATATAAATGTAAGGAATGTGGGAAAGGCTTCAGTTATCTGCAATCTTTTAAAAAACATAAAAGAACTCATAGTGCAGAGATATCCTACAAATGTAAGGACTGTGAGAAAGCCTTCAGTTGTAGATATTCTTTACAAATACATGGAAGAACCCATATTGGAGGGAAACCCTATGAATGTAAAAAATGTGGAAAAGCATTCAGACATCTCCAGTCTGCTCAAGTACATGAAAAGTCTCATACTGGAGAGAAACCGTACAAATGTAAAGAATGTGGAAAAACCTTCAGTTATCGCCATAGTGTTCGAAAACATGAAAGGAATCACACTTCACAAAAATGTTATGAATGTAAACAATGTGGGAAAACCTACATGTCTTCTCTAGGTTTTAGAGCACATGAAAGAACCCACACTGGAGAGAAACCCTATGAATGTAAAAAATGTGGAAAAGCATTCATGTATCACTACTCTGCTCAAAGACATGAAAAGACTCACACTGGAGAGAAACCCTACAAATGTAAGGAATGTGGGAAAGCTTTCAGTTATCACCATACTGCTCAAAAACATGAAAGGAATCACACTGATCAGAAACGCTATGAATGTGAACAATGTGGAAAAACTTACATGACTCCTCTAGGCTTTCGTGCACATGTAAGTACCCACACTGGAGAGAAACTCTATGAGTGCAAAAAATGTGGAAAAGTTTTCAAATATAGCCAATCTATGAAAACACATGAAAGGACTCACACTGGAGATAAACCGTACAAATGTAAGGAATGTGGGGAAGCCTTCAGCTGTCGCTATTATGCTCAAAAGCATGAAAGGACTCACACTGCAGAGAAAGAGTATGAATGTAAAACATGTGGGAAAACCTACATTTCTCCTCTAGGTTTCCGAACACACGAAAGAACTCACACTGGAGAGAAACCCTATAAGTGTAAAGAATGCGGGAAAGCCTTCATGTACCTTACAAGTGTTCGAATACACATGATATCACATACAGGAGATGGGCCTTATAAATGTAAGGAATGTGGGAAAGCATTCAGTTGTTGCAGTTCCTTTCAAAAACATGAAAGAACTCACACTGGAGAAAAACCCTATGAATGTAAACAATGTGGTAAAGCCTTCAGTCATTCCAGTTATATTCACATGCATGAAAGAATTCATACTGGAGAGAAACCCTATGAATGTAGGGAATGTAGAAAATCCTTCAGCTTTCTTACAGCCTTTCAAGTACACATGAGAATGCATAATAGAAATGAACCTTATAAATGTCAAGAATGTGGCAAAACCTTCCGTTGGCGTGCATCCCTACAAAAACATGCGAGGAGAGTGCACACTGAATAGAAATGCTAAAATGTAATAAATATAGAAAGTTTTTCAATTTTAACTATTTTCAAAGTCATATGAAAATTAACATTGGAAATTGTACGAATGTACGTAATATGGTAAATCCTGATACAAATTAATTCATGTATAATGCTCTAGAATATTCATGCCATGAAAGAAATGTTGAAAAATTATAAATGTATTATCTTCTTCAGTGTCACGTTCTTTTTTGTTTGCCTATTTTTGAGATGAGGTCTTACTGTGTTGCCCAGGCTACCCTCCTGAGCTCACGAGATCCTCCTGCCTCAGCCTCCTGAGTAGCTGGGATTATAAGCATGCATGCTGCCATGCCTGCCTTATCAGTGCCACAGTCTTAAAGTGGATCTCTGGACTATGGATTTCTACTTCTTACTTCCATAAAAAAACACTGAGATTATTCTGTTAGTACTCTTTAAGCAATAGTGCAGAAGTATTATAGTGTTTTTTCCTCAGATCAGTTAATAAAATTTTTCTCTTAATAGCTGTGTAAGGAAGGGTCCACTGAAAAATGACAATTTGGTATTGGGAGTTTTCTACTGGCATCCTATGCCAAGTATTGAATATCCCTTTTTATATATGTATTCAACCTTATGAGAAAACCTTTCTTTTTTTGGCCAGAAGAGCCTTATTTCATTTTCTTTGCTAATAAATAGTTGGTATAAATTTGTAAGCATGTCAAGGTTGTCTTGCCCTTTGCTCTTTATATTTCTTTCTGGCTGGGTTGGAGATGGTAGACTTTGAATTAAGGAGTAACATCTTTGGTAGGACTATAAAATCTAGACTGGAGATGGCCCTCTTGGATTGTATTATGTCAATTTGGATAGTGTTGTGAACTAAATTCTCTAGAATCTATTCTTTTTGTTTCCATGTTACAATTCACCATAGCCTAACTTCTATGAAAGTTGGAAGGCAGAACTGAAGAAGGCATGAGTCAGGTTTTGGACTCATCATACAGGGAGACAGACAGATGCATAGAGACTGCATGGACACCTGCTTCCTGTCTCCTGATAGGTTGCCTTGCCAATCAAGAGTTTCTTCAGAACATCCCATCTACTTGATTTCTCTTTTCTTAGAGGGGAAGAATTCCACAGATGTCTCCAGAAGCTCCACATCAAAAGATCCTTTTACAATTTGGATTTCCTGCAAACCCTCATTTGTCTACCAGGCAACTAATTCAAACTCATGGTTGGGGGATTGTCTTTTGCTCTGACTCACCTCTTCTTTACATTGTATTCCTGTATGGTTTAATTTTTATAGTAAACACCTTGTCCTGTTAATACTGGTAATGACTGTTATCCTGATTCTACTAAGACAGCTACAATGGTGCAGTCACAAAGAGCCACATGGGTGACTGTTCCTGTGCCACCTTGTGTGGTGCCTGCTCTGAATCGTTCCATGTGAGAGCAAAGATCAGACAGATTGTGAGTTTCCAGTTAGTCACAGATGAATGTAATCTCACAGTACATTCTCAGTTATGTTTGTATATAGTAAAAACAATGTGCATTTTTTTGTCAAACAAAAGATTGTGCAGGTATTTCTTAGAAATATTTTATTAGCTCTTTTCTAACAACTTGTATGCTAACAATAGTATTGTATTTCCCATTACTTGAGAATATATATTAAAATATCCCATTGTAATTATTATTTTATTTATTTTGAAATGGTCACAATTTGTGTCATGAAACTAATTTCTTATTTTTTCATAATATCAAAAAAAGATGATTCATGTTTTTGTCAGTGCCACCTCACCAAAGATTTTCCAGGATCACACCTATAGTCAGAGTGGGATGTAATGGACTGTGATAAAAATGAACACAAAGCATAAATTGCTGTGGGTTATCAGTAAGAGGGTGCTCAAAAGGACTTCTTATCGGACTTGTGTTTGTTTTAGGTGATTTCATTGTTAATGAACAAAGTGATATGTGTTGGATGTTATGAGGTGAACTTAATTCTATCCTTGGAAATCCTAATGGTTCTTTTCTAGGATGCAGAAAGAATAAAGTGGAGCTAAACCTTATTCATAAGAAGCATCAGTTATATTAGTTAGAGGAGGATGGTTTTAGTCATTTTGGAGTCTATTTTCTTTTAGATTTTTAGAGACATGACTAGAAAATGACTTTGATTTTGTTTTGATCCACCATGATCACCTAGTAACTTTGAGGATGGAAGTGTGTTTCATTTTCTTCAACAGGATAAGACTTGGCCTGTTGGTGAGTGGGTGGGAGAACACTTGTCAGTCATCTGGAATGACTTTTTCTTTTGTTTTGTTTTTAAGACAGAGTCTCACTCTGTCACCCTGGGTAGAGTGCAGTGGCACCATTATAACTCACTGCAACCTCCAACTCCTGGGCTCAAGTGATCCTCCCACCTCAAAGAGAGGCACCTCAAAGAGATATCTGCCACCCGTGTTCATTGCAGCATTATACACAATAGGCAAGATATAGAAACAACGTAAGTGTCCATCAATGGATGAATAAAGAAAAGGTGTATATTTAAACAACATTAACAGTAAGCTATGATGGTGCCACTGAACTCCAGCCTCAGGGAGAGAGTAGTACTCTGTCTCTAAAAAAAATTGGAACTCCTAGATGCAGAGTTCAGAAAAGTGGTTACCAGGGGCCAGAGGGTGGGGGAAATGGGAAGATGTTAGTCAAAGGGTAAAAACTAAGTTGTAAGATAAAAAGTTCTGGCCGGGCACAGTGGCTCATGCCTGTAATCCTAGCACTCTGGGAGGCCAAGGCAGGAGGATCACTTGAGCTCAGGAGTTTGAGACCAGCCTGAGCAAGAGCAAGACCCTGTCTCTACTAAAAATAGAAGAAATTACTTGGACAGCTAAAAATACATAGAAAAAATTAGCCAGGCAAGGTGGCGCATGCTTGTAGTCCCAGCTACTTGGGAGGCTGAGGCAGAAGGATCGCTTGAGCCCAGGAGTTTGAGGTTGCTGTGAGCTAGACTGACGCCATGGCGCTCTAGCCTGGGCAACAAAGTGAGACTCTGTCTCAAAAAAAAAAAAAAAAAAGAAAGAAAGAAAAGTTCTGGGGATTTAATGTATAGCATAGATGGTCATTAATGTGTTAATATACAATGTAATCATACAATGTATACACCTTGAATCACATTGTACACCTTGAGTATAGACAGTCTTTTTCAACTAAGTATTTTAAAATAAAAAAAATGTTTATTGACTTTATGCCTGTTGGACTTTTCAATTATTGAGAAAGAAGTGAAGTCTTCAGTTACAATTGTGGATTTGTCTGTCATCTTGCACGTCCATGTTTTTGCATCATATATTTTGACAATCTGTTATGTACATATATTAATATTAAAAATTGTTATGTCTTTTCTGTTGCTAAGTCTTAAGTTTCATTCATCTTTTTTCCTGCAATATCTGATCTTTTTTTTCCACCCAGTATATTTTTTATACCAGATGTTGTTTTCAGCTCTAGTAGCTCAAATTATGTCTTTTCTTGTTTTTGATTTTTTACAAAGTAAAATATACTAACACAAAGTTTACTATTTTAGCTATTTTTAAGTGTGCCATTCAGTAGCATTAAATACATTTATAGTGTGTTGTAATTATCACAGCTATCTCCAGAATTTTTCATCAACCCAAACAGAAATACAATACTCATTAAACAAGTCCTCACTCTCCCCCTCCCCAGGCCTTATTAATCTCTATTCCAGTGTCCCATTTTATGAATTTGTCTGTTCTAAGTATGCCCCATAAGTGGACGCATACAATGTTTGTCCTGTGTCTGACTTATTTCACTTAGCATTATATTTTCAAGGTTCATCCATATGTTAGCATATATAAGTAATTCTGTTTTTTGTTTGTTTTTGGAGACAGTCTTGCTGTGTTGCTCTGGCTAGAGCACCGTGGCATCATCGTAGCTCACTGCAACCTCAAACTCCTGGGCTCAAGCAATCTTCTTGCATCAGCCTCCTGAGTAGCTGGGACTATAGGCATGCAACATGACACCTGGCTAATTTTTCCATTTTTTGTAGAGATGGCGTCTCACCCTTACTTAGGAGGCGTCTCACCCTTACTTAGGCTGGGGTCAGGACCAAGCGCCAGGAGGAAGCCTGGCCTCAGGGGGGCTGCCGCTGAAAGCTGTCAGTCTGGCTCCATACGGGCTCCTTTTCCACAGCTTCTGCCGCCCTTCCGGGCCTCGGGGGCGGGGCCTAGAGCACTATCCAATCGGGGCGATGGGGCGGGCGATCAAACTGTCCAATCAGGTGAGCCCCTGGGAAGAGTGGGTGAAGCCCCACAATCCTCTGAGGCCTTTGACTCTCCCGCACGTTGCCGTCAGCTTCTGATCTGACGGGCGACGTGTCTCCACCTCAGCTTCTGGCTGCGGGAGCGGCAGGGAGGACGCCGGGTCATGGTGAGTGTGCGGGACTGGTTTGCCGAGACGCGGGAGGAGGGGCTGGTTGGAACGGGCTGTGGCGGGACCCGGGCCTCCCCGCGGTCCGCTCCCGCATTGCCGCGGGCGCAGCTCGGCCCTCGGTCCCCCGGGCGTCCTGACCCGTCCGTGCGCGGCCACCTCGGGCCCGAAGCCCTCTCTGGGCAGCTCCGCGGCCGCAGATTGTGCGGTGGCGGCGGGTGGGTCGTCGCGGGAGGTTGCGGACTCGGTGGGGGGTCGTGCCTGGGAGGGGCTGTGGTCTGTGGGGGTCCCCAGTCCTTACCTGGACGCGCTTTCCCCTCAGTTTTCCACATCATGGCAGGGAAGGTATCAAATCCATGACCCTGCGTCCCCCAGCTTAGCTCTTGGGGCTGAGCATAAATCTCTAAATTTCCAGATCCTCCCTCACTCCCAAATGCCAGCTTCCTCTCTCCAGTTCACACCGTCACTACCAATTGTTTGTCCTCCGTGGTATATTTCAACCAGCGCCGTGTTTTAATTACCATTTTCCTGCTGGGTGTGTGGGGGTTCTTAGTCCCTTGTCATGTAAAAATTAAACTCAGGCACCGTTAAAATTTTAAAGAGTGATTTTGTTCTTTCGCAAACAGCGATTGTTGAATCGGGAATAACCCAGCCATGATTTGTGGTTTGGAGGGGCCCATGGGAGGGGCTTGAAGGAAAGGTTATTTATTTACTTATTTATTTAGAGGAGACAGGATCTCGTTCTGTCGTCCTGGCTGGAGTGCAGTGGCGTCATCATACCGTAGCTCACTGCAGCCTGGAACTCCTGGGCTCAAGCGATCCTCCTGCCTCAGCCTCCCGAGTAGCTGGGACTACAGGTGCGCACCACCATGCTGCTAATTTTTTCTGTAGATACGGGGTCTCGCCATGTTGCTTAGGCTGGGCTCCAACTCCTTGGCTTAAGTGATCCTCCCACCTCAGCTTCCCAAAATTCTTGCATTACAGGCGTGAGCCACCATGCCCGCTGGAAAGGCTTTTTTGTAAGGTGCATGAGGACGCAAACCAAGTTAAATACTTGGTTTGTTAGTTATCATTGCCAACTGATTTGGTCTGTGGACTGCAAGGCTAAAATAACAGGCATTATAAAGTTAAAGAAATTTAAAGTTAATTGTATTCCAAGCCAAATGTGAGGACTGTAAGCCCAGGGACTTAAACTCAGCACCAACCGAGAATGAGTCCCAGTAATAGACCTTTGCTCAGTATTCTAGTCAAAAAATAGTCAATATTTGATTGCTTTTACTTGGAAAATTCAACAGTACACTAGACTATAATGCCACAAGAGTTCACTGAAGCCCCTTATATTTCTGAGGTATTACATCAAACTTAATAGTGTGGTTTCCTTCTCAGTATGTAGGTGAACAGTTGCTATGCTCCGCCACTAAAGAGTACTCTAATTGGCTCAATTTGCCTTTTATAGCAACTCACACATAAAAGTTATAAGACTTTAAGGGAAAAAGTTTTCCAGAGAAACAGTACACTAGACATGATTTGACTACTGGTGAAGGAATTCCCCTCTCATCTAAGAGAATACTATTTCAAGTTTTAAAGACAATTATGAGGTTTTCTTGGGCTAGCAGGATTTAACTGACCTGGTCTGTGGTGAATTTCCTTATTACTCTGTTCTGCCTCCCTACTAGCTTGGTCTTGCTATTTGGCCTGGCTCAATCCTACCTTCCCCTGAAGGTCCTCCTAAGACTTCCCATAATCAAAGGCCAAAATGATCAACCCTGAAATTAGCACCAACCTTCAAACAGATGAAGCTACACTAACTTCCACTGAGGAAAGATTCCAATGGGGTTACTGGGGGTTCACTCATGATGGTAGTGGGGTGTGCCAACTCTGTCAAATTTGAAATGAAGCCATAAATTGGGAAAAATCTTGGCTTTTGCCGCCAAAGGAGTTCAGACAGGTAGAAGCCCTGCTTCAAAAGGTCGATGAGAACATAATGTGTTCAACAAAAGCACTTAATGGGACATCACACAGCTTTAGATCTTGTCTTTGCCCATGTTGGAGGTTTGTACACAGTGCTAAATGAAACTGAATGTTGTACTTAGCTTTCTCCTGATTTTGCTACTACAGAAAGCTGAATTTAAAAGGTGCCTGATACCACTGTTTCTTTAGACACTGGCACCAAGTAAACCAAAGAAATCTGTCAAGGAAAAGGAATACATGATGTGTTTATAGAAGCAGCTAACAGTTGGCTTCTGGGCATCCTAAATAGTGGACAGTAAGCTTGGCTTTTCCAGGGCTTTCTCTTTTTTTTTTTTGAGACAGAGTCTCACTTTGTTGTCCAGGTTAGAGTGAGTGCCATGGCATCAGCCTAGCTCACAGCAACCTCAATCTCCTGGGCTCAAGCGATCCTACTGCCTCAGCCTCCTGAGTAGCTGGGACTACAGGCACACACCACCATGCCCGGCTAATTTTTTGTGTATATATATATATTTTTTAGTTGGTCAATTAATTTCTTTCCATTTTTAGTAGAGACGAGGTCTCGCTCTTGCTCAGGCTGGTTTTGAACTCCTGACCTCAAGCGATCCGCCCGCCTCAGCCTCCCAGAGTGCTAGGATTATAGTAATGAGCCACTGTGCCCAGCCTCCAGGGCTTTCTAATCTTTGTTTCTTCTAGTGGGTCACCAGGTTACTATGACTCCTGTTACCAGGCTAAAGACAAAATGATACCTCTTCTACAGTGAACCACGGTCCTTAATGGCCATCACACCCTGAACAAAGACTATGCCCAACTGGACGCAGATACTGTTGAACTGTCTACATTACCTGGGCTTTGATTGGTTCGGTTTGGTGAGGCTCCTGTTAAAGAGTACATTCCCATCTCTTGGTATTGTCCTCCCGCCAGTCATCATAACAGGCTCCCTGGTGCCTTCTATCCTCTCAGGAGTCTTTGTATGCAGGCAAACATCATGTGTCAAATAGTCTTATTTTGACTAGAACAGCAAAAACATCAAGAATCATTCAACTGACCTAACACTGTGACATGTGAATTCCATACCAAGACCAAACGAGTCCGTTATGATGGAGACAGTGTGGTATCAATGCCTAAGCTTTTGGTCACTCAAAATTGAGAAGGCTGACTAAATGGGGGAATTGTTAAACAGGAGACCAGTGGCCTGATGCTGTCTCCAGACCTTGAGTTCCTGTGAAACAAACTGCAACCTAACATAGTATGTAAAAAAGCATGCGCCACCACGCCTGGCTAATTTTTTCTATATATTTTTAGTTGGCCAATTAATTTCTATTTTTAGTAGAGACGGGGTCTCACTCTTGCTCAGGGTGGTCTCAAACTCCTGAGCTCAAATGATCCTCCTGCCTCGGCCTCCCAGAGTGCTAGGATTACAGGCGTGAGCCACCGCGCCCGGCCAATGGTAAGTTTTTAAATAGCTTTTGCCACAATTAATGTGTGTGCGTGTGTCTATTCTTTGAGAGCTTAGTTACTCCGAAAGTATTAATCTCCTGTCTACCAGGCATTCTAGTAGGTGCTGCAGTGAACAAAGCCTAACAAATATCCCCCTCACTTGAAGCTGATACTCTAGACGAAAAGAAATGAAAGATCCAATTAAAATATATAATGAATCAGATGGTGCTTAGTTAGCCTCAAGCAAGGAAGGAAAGCTGGGGAGGAGTACAGAGGGCCTGCTCAGTGTGTCACTGGGACATTACACTGAGGGCTTGTGAGTTGGTGTGTGAAAAATAAAATTAAAAAATTTTCAACTAACTAAAATCACAAGCTACATCATAGTTTCTCCTTCCACTATATCTCATATTGGGGGGTAGTTTTAGGAATGAGTAGCATTTTATAATGCATTATGGATTTGGTCCTGATCCCTTAAATATAGTAAGAATTTCAAAGATTATATAAGCTTTGAGTGGTTCTCATATTTAAACAGGAATTCAATTGTGTTTTCTTATCAATTGAATAAAGAATTCATTTGTCTTAGAACAGTATAGCTTTTTTTTTTTTTTTT
>VBSM01003225.1:4267567-4277710 GCA_008086735.1 Cheirogaleus medius | reverse complement strand
CCTCCGGTGGACGAACGGTGTGTGGGCGTCGGTGCGTGGAAGGAAGTGGAGGGACAAGAGTCAGTTTTCGTGAAACGATGTGGGGGGAGGGCCCGGAGTATCTAGAGGCGGAGTTTGAGAATGGGGGGCATGTAAGCTCAAGCGAGGGCCTTGTGCGTCTTGGGGTGACTCTCAGACATGGACAAAGGCCTTGAAGGTCTGGAATGATGTCAAGTGCCCCAGAGGGGGGACTGCAGGGTAGTGTCCCAGACTAGAGGATTGGATTTGATGGACCCATACCAAGGTCCAGGAACTACGAATGGATCTGACTATGGGGGTGCCATCCAAGGACCAGAGGAGTTATCTGGGGGTCAAAGACTCTGTCCAGGCCTGAAGAAGACACGACAGAAGGGCCAGGCATAGGAAGTGACAAAAGCCAAATCAAAAAGGCTTCATATCATATGATTCTGTTTATATGACTTTCTGAAAAATACAAAGCTAGAGAAACCCAAAACAGATCAATTGTGGCCAGGGGCTGGAGGTGTGGGAAGGAACACAAAGGGGCATGAGGAACTTCCTTGAGGATATGTTCACTCTCTTGACTGTGGTGATGGTTTTATGAGCGTAAACATTATGTCAGAACCTGAAATTTCATAGTTTAGATAAGAATAGTTCATTGTCAATTATATCCCAACAAAGCTGGGAGGTAGGGAAGGAAGGAAGGAGGGAGCAGGGAGAGACAGATGGAAGAACATTAATTTGACAATCACAAGCAAAATGAAAAATATATACACACTGAGTGAACAATGTCATTTTTGGAAATCATTCACAATAAAGATAGTCTTAAGAATATGGGTTCAATGACTTTTGCCGCATTGAAAGTTCCTGGGATTGTCCACGAGAAGGATAACGGTGGAATATACTATGCAGAGTCACACTATGAATTGTGTGGCCACTAAAACCAAGAGTCAGGTGTATGTGTTTGAACCATTAAGAAGAAATAGCAAGTTGCAAGGCAATGTGGATAGCATGATCCCATCCTTTGTGTATTCCAGTTTGTACCAGCACTGAGAAAGGACCCTCTGAAAGGGCAGTCCCAAGGCTTACACTGCCCCCTAAGGGGCATTTTGGGCCTCAATCTGTTTGAAATACATTTGACTTTATTAACATTTTCCTGAACACTCTAATGAAACAGCTCTTATCAAGACCCCTTGTGAACAAACACTTGCCGAACTCAATCATCAATTCTCTTCTATCATCTTCCTCAAACTCTTAGGGACATGTGACGCAGCTGACCATTTCCAGGAGAGAACACACACCTTTCTCCTCCTACCTCACTGGCCTGCCCAGTCTCTCACAGGCCCCTCCTATTGCTGCTCTGGTCTCCTGAGCCCCCTTCTGCTATACTTTGCCCCTCACCCCTGAAACGGGTGACCTCCTCTGGTCCCCAGTCTTCAAATAACCCCCGTATGTTAATCGAACTGAAAATCCACCCACATTTTATTCCCCAAGCTCCAGATGCCCATTTCCGATGATCTGCTCCGCACCTCCCTCGTTTGTGTCAAACTCATCGTGGCTAAACCCAAAACACAATCCTTCACTTCCCCGCCAGTCATCCGCCCTGAGCCTTCCCCCTCCAAGTAATATGCAGCACCCAGGGGCTCGATCCAAACCATGAGTCATCCTTGAATTTCCCCTCTCCCACACTCCATCCTAAGTTCTGTAAGTGCTCCCTGTGCCTCACATGTGGCCAGACTACTTCTCAGACGCTGCTGTACGTTACACCAGGGCCACGTGGACAGCTGTGCTTCCCCGCCAACACAGTGCTCCACCACCGGAGCCCCTGTTCTATCTTCTTTGCCATTCAGTCGCTCCCAAGTTGTCATAGTTCTCCTTCCTGTGCACACCTGGGCTGGCTGTTTCTTATAGTGGTTCTTGAGATTTAAATTTAACTTTCATTGTGGTGTTCAAAAGCTTTTTTTTTTTGGAACCCTCATCTATTGCTACTCTGCCCCGTGATACCTGAGACGTTTATTCTGAGGTGTTTCAAAAAGGCTTTTCTGGCCAGGTGCTTACCTAACACCATCTATGAAGTGATGGGATTGTCCAATATCAGCACAGAGCTATAAAAAGAACTTCTGCATGTTGTCTTTCTCTCCTCCCATTTTACTGAATTTGTTTGTTACTCCCACCGCCAACATGTACTGAAGTCTACACATATGAAAATGATACCTATGAACAGCAAGATAAACTTTGGGGCTTTGTGGGTTATTAAAACACAATGTTCCCAGCTATTCCTCTCATAACAAGACAGGAAAAAATGTCGCACTTTGAGTATGTCAACTATATCTCTATTTCCACTAACAGATATTAGTGAGGATATTCAAAACCTCTGCAACTCACCTCAATTACTCCTCAGATAAGAAGACATACAATTTCCTTCTAAACATGTTGTTTCAAGCAGGAAATTACATTACAGTGGACTTGTACAGACGGTGCTCATGGGAACCCATGATGGACTACGCTGTGCAGATGACCACAACCCTTTCAGAAAAACGAAGCAACTGAGGCTCAAAATACCTAATGAGTAACCTCAAGTCCCAGAATCCCATGGCCAAACTCAAGATAACATATTTTATGACCTGTAACTATTAACCGGTGGTAAGTAAAAATGACCACTCCTCTGTCTTTATGGGGAATCATTATGGTTAGTGCCAAGAATGGACAACTGTCTACATTGTGTCCATGGTCCACATCCACACCTGAACAGTCCTGAAAGAGTGTTGAAGACGTGGAAACAGAAGTGATCACAATGACATCTTCCCTCGCTGACCTCCCAGCCCCAACAGAGAAGATAAACATATAGACCAGCTCATCATCTCACCTGTCACCATTTGCGTTGCTTCGAAGCCCCTACTTCCATCTTATAAACCAAAGTACTACCATTTGTTCACCACCTCTTTACTCAAAAATATAAACACACTTGGATTACAAAAAGTTTATTTCATGTCCATTTCTAGAGCCTTCTGTGCCTGGATTATTTGTGCTGAATTCCGCATGTTTGGAGTCTACAGTTCTGGCATCTGAGGGATGTTGATAAGTCACTAACGAGACCATGAGCATGCTATCTGAGCAAAAAAAAAGGGGGGGAGGGGAGGCTTGATTGAAACAGTGATGCTCTCCCTGTCACTTCTTAAATTTGTATTATGACAATTTATGTAAACATATTTGCCTAATTTACACATCACATAGTTGCTAAGGAGTATATAAATTTATATATATTTTAATTGAGGTACTTTATGGAAGACAGTGTCCATCATAGGAAACATTTTGGTGTTTAGATATTGAAAAAGGCAAAACCAGGTCCACTCCGCAAGCCTGGGAGCTGGCCTCACACTCACCTCAAGGCCAAGTCTTATGCTGCTGAAGAGACATATGACAAACATGTCCAGCATCAGACAATGATCCTCAGTGACCAAGATGGATCAAGACAAAAACAAGGGCATTCTGTAACCATGTCTATAAAAATGGTAAAAGAGAAATACATCCTAAACTGTAAATATGGCTAAAATTTCCCCCTTCTCTACTAATCCCTTCACTATGTCCAATATAGAGAAATGTCTTGCCTCCTTAAATAGAAATCAGTTAGCCTAAAAACAAAGACAAACCCTGTGAGAAATTCTTTTGAATACCATCTTACTGATACACCTCACAGTAAATGGTTTGTGGTCATATTTATTACTATAATTTATTACAATCTGTTTGACAACAGGTCCAGGTGGTCTTTGGCAAGAAGTCACTACAACATGATTTAATGTTTGGTATTATGAGTAAATAAGAAATTATTATCATAAAAATTGTACCTAAATAAGCATGAAAACTAAAATTTATGTGAAGCAAAAAAAGACCCGAAGGTATAAGGACATGGTAATATTGACTCACAATATTGAATTAATAACTTAGCAAAATTATAAAGTTTACCTTACTCAATGATCTTGAGATATATACATAAAATAAAGTTTATCTGATGCATGATTGCAATGGGATATTTGAATATATCATCTCACTAAATAAAAAACTCATTTGATAGTATGCAAGTTGTCTGAACACTGCTAATAATTCTTTTTTTTTTTGAGACAGAGTCTCACTCTTTGCCCATATAGCTGTTTTTCTCTTTCTTTCTTTTTTTGATGGTACCATTGTATCTCTCAGCTTGAATCAGTAACAGTCACTATCCATATGAGCAAAGGTGTTTATATACAAATTGGACCTTATATGAATATAATTAAGAGAAGAGCCATGTCAGATCATCAGAATATTCCCAACCATGACAATCTGAATTGGTTACTTGGTGGACCCATTATGGCTTTCAAAAAAATCCAAATGGCAGTTGGAACTTAGATATGGACCTTGTAAAGACAACTATGGAAACCTACACCTGAGAACATGGAGGTGAAGTAGATGGTGATCTAAAAGACACTCTTGATTGGCACAACAAAGAATCAGGAAAATGAGCTACATGAACGTGTCCACATAGCCCATATGAATCTGTCTGCCTGTACCACACCTCCAAAATCTGACTAATACCTTCTTTACTTCTGCCTTCCAACTTTCCTGGAAGTTAGGCTATTGATGCAGTCTAATGTAGAATCATAAAAGAAATGAATTCTGAAAAGTCTAGTTCTCAACATTACCCACATTGACATAACACAATCCATGAATGTCATCTCCCAATTCTAGATTTTATTGTACTATCACAGCTCTCTCCTTATCCCAAAATCAGTTATACAAATAACAGCCAGAATAAATTACAAAGAGTAAACACTAACAGATGAAAATAATACTTTTCATGAGACTATAGTCTATGATAAGCTTTATACATATAAATAGAAGCCAGCTCTTTATTAGGAAGGAAAATGGAATTAACTTCTTTGTGCCAAGGGGGAAAAATAGTTCCCATAAAACTGAAATATATATAATAAGTAAAAAAATCATGAACTTGCTAAATGAGGCCAATAGGTATATGCCAACATTTATTAACAAAGACTTATTTTTTCAACGGCCCTCAATCACAGAACAATTAAACGACCATGTAAAAATTTGACGTACCCAAATATCAGAAATAACATTTAAATTCACACATGGATTAAACACACTTCAAAATGCAGAGACAAAAATTGTATTAACTGACCTAAAACAACACTTCCTATTAAACTCATGCACAATGCTTTAAGATTACTTACAGAATTATATGAACTCAATGTTTCTTTGTGAGAGTAATAATTAAATATCCACAGTCCAGAACTATTTTAAGTATGAGCCACTAATGAACACCATCTATTACTTCTACATTTCTTTAGGTTGTATATTTTTGGAGCATTATAAATGAATTGGTGTGCATGAGGCTTTTCATATTATAAGATTTTGCTACATTAGGCGTTTTCAAATGACATTGAAAGTATTTGTTTAAATTGAAAACCTTCCTGTGTTCTTCACATTTAGAGGGTTTTGATCCAGTGTGCATTCTTACATATTGTTGTAAGCATGTGGGCTCACTAAAGACTTTGGGACGTTGCTTACATTCAAGAGCTTTTTCTCTTCTATGTGTTCTTTCATGGCTTCAAATTTAGCTAAAATGACTAAAGGCTTTCCCACACTCCTCACATTTACAGAGGTTCTCTCTGCTATGCAGTCTTATATGTGACACAAAGACCACATGATGATAAAACCTTTCCCATGTTCTTTACATAGGATTCCTCTCAAATATGAGTTTTTTTCACAAGTATTTGCTTTTTCTCCATGATGAGTTCTTTCATATACTTGAAAGGAACTAGAAAAGCTGAAGCTTTTACTCCATTTCTTACATTTATAGCATTTCTCTCTAGTGTGAGTTCTTTCACGTGTTAGATAGTAAGTGAAGCCAGTGAAGATTTTACCACATGTTGTACACTCCAGGTTTTTCCCCAGTGTGAGCTCTTTATGTCTTTGAAGGTAACTGCAACAATAGAATATTTTCCCATAGTCCTTATATTCCATAGGCTTTCTCTCCAGTTGACGTCTTTCTTGTATTCAAAATTAAAATGAACTAAAAGATTTCCCACATTGTTTACATTTATATGGTTTCTCTCCAGTAAGTGCTCTCATGTATTCAAAAGCAGTGGTGATAACTGAAGGCTTTCCCACACTAATTACATTTAAATGGCTTCTTTCCAGTATGATTTTTTTCCATGTATTCAAAAGGCACTGACACAATTTAATGCTTTCCCACACTGCTTACATTCAAAAGGCTTTTTCTCTTTAGTGTGAGTACTTTTATGTATTTGCCATGGATTTGGAACATCAAATTTCCCACATACATTTATAAGGTCCACCTCCAGTGTGTCATCATGTGTTTTTGAAAGCTTGCATGGCAAAAGTAGCCTTTTCCACATTCCTTACATTCATAGGGTTTCTGTCTAGTGTGGGTCCTTTCGTGCATTCGAAAGGAACTGGAAGATCTAAAGGCTTTACCACACTGTTTACATTCAAAGGGCTTCTCACCAGTGTGAATCATTTCATGAGTTCGAAAGGAGTTGAGATAACTGAAGGCTTTCCCACACTGCTGACATTGATAGGGTTTCTCTCCAGTATGAATTCTTTCATGTATTCGAATAGACGTGGATGAAACAAAAGCTTTACCACAATGTTTACATTCATAGGGTTTCTCTCCAGTGTGACTTCTTTCGTGTATTCGAAATGGACTCACAGAATGAAATGGTTTCCCACATACCTTACATTTATAAGGTCCCTCTCCAGTGTGCTTTATCATGTGTCTTCGAAAACTTGGGATACAACTGAAAGCTTCCCCACATTCCTTACATTCGTAGGGTTTTTCTCCAGTGTGAGTCCTTTCATGTATTCGAAAGGTACTGATAGATCTAAAGGCTTTACCACACTGTTTGCATTCAAAGGGTTTCTCTCCAGTGTGAATCCTTTCGTGTAATCGAAGGGATGGGAGATAACTGAAGGCTTTCCCACACTGCTTACATGCATAAGGTTTCTCTCCAGTATGAGTTCTTTCATGTATTCGTAAAGATGGAGAAGAAACAAAAGCTTTATTACATTGCTTACATTTATAGGGCTTCTCTCCAGTGTGGGTTCTTTCATGTACTTGAAATGAACTCAGAGAATGAAAGGGTTTCCCACACACCTTACATTTATAAGGTCCATCTCCAGTATGCTTTACCATGTGTCTTCGAACACTTGTGATACAAGTGAAGGCTTTCCCACATTCCTTACATTCATAGGGTTTCTCTCCAGTGTGACTTCGTTCATGTGTTCGAAATCTACTGGGATAATCAAAGGCTTTCCCACACACTTTACATTTATATGGTATATATCCACTGTGTGTTATCATGTGTCTTCTAATTCTTTTGAGAGAAAAGAAAGTTTTCCCACATTCCTTACAATCATAGAGTTTCTCTCCAGTGTGAATAATTTCAGGTGTTCGAAAAGAGTGCTGGGGGCTGAAGGCTTTCCAACGCTGGTCACGTGTATGTGGCTTCTCTCCATATTCCTGATATTCATTTGGTTCATGTTCAGGGTGATCTCTGATGTGCCTATTAAGGGATGATTGACCCATGCCGACTTCTCCACACACACTGCTTTCACATGGTTTTACTCTAGGAGTTTTCTTGCTCGGATTATGATTTGGAATCTGGCTAAAAATTCCTCCACACTGACTACCTTTTTTACTTTGACACAGTCTCTCCACCGTACGACTTCTGTAAAGAATAAGAAGTGCATTACTAAATATTTGTTTATTAATGGTTTTATATTAATAGCTATTAGACTTACATTTTTTAACATTATCATGGAAAGTGTAGACTTGATGGCATGTCTGATTTGTTTGAACATGAATGGATTCAATGCTCTGCAAGAGAGCTCAACCACAGCTATTACACAGTGATATTTATATATAGAGTTTCTTAATTTTGTTTCCAAGTGAAATTTTTTTGCAAACACTGAACATCTATTTACATGTAAGCATTATGTTTTTGGAGAAAATTTTCCTCTAGATAATAAATTTGAAGCTAGACTTATCCATTTTGTTTTTGTTTGCCTGTTTTTAAAATTTCAGGATATGCTAAGATACTGTCAAATGAATTTTCTATGTGAGGGCAAATTACCTTAGATTTCTCCCTTGGTGTTTGTAGTGATCTTCAACGTTCTGGTCTTTCCATTTTTTTCCTAAAACACAAACCCAGAAAAATCATTATGAATTAGTACAAAATTATATAAAAATTATTAGATTCTAGGTTCATGGCACATTGTGACTATGCTTGGCTTATTTCCCAGTCTTCTCTCTCCATATTTCCAACTATGGAGCACTGTCAATACATAAGAAACAATGGCTCCCTAATTCACTACGTGATGAACTGAAACAATCTTTACCTATAGAGGACAGGTTCCTGATGGTTTCCCGCATCACATCTCTGTAGAGATTCTTCTGGGAAGGCTCCAACAAAGCCCACTCCTCCTGTGTGAAGCTCACGGCCACTTCCTCAAAGGCCACTGAGTCCTGAAACGTCCCACATATGTGTAGAGAAGAACGAGTGAGACTGACAGCAATGCAGCTCTATACTCAATTCATAAAAAGTTCACATTATACTATAGTCTCCAAACATTCATTCCATGACTTGGTCATCAGACTCTTACTCTCTGTTCACATGTACTTCCTCCTACATAGCAACTATCATACTAGAATTAACCTCTGGGTGAAGCAATAGCAATATATGAACACACCTCTCACTGGTGGTTCTGGGGAGTAATACGTGCTTTCTGGGTCACACCCTGTCACACACTGTCTCTACAGTGGACTCTGAAGCACCTATCATAACAAAGTTGTACCATTTAATGTACAGAAGAGAGTTAATAAATATTAGCGGTTCTAAGACTGCGTATCCTTAAAAACATCTCCTCAATATGTTCATCCACTGCTGATATCTAGGAATTGGGGAGGGCCTCCACCAACCCATATGATAAGAGTGGCTTGCTGATCCTAAACTGTTTCTGAAAAAATATGGCAATTTTTGATCTCTTGTTTTCCTTTTCAGAGTTTTATAACTGGTTATAAGCAAAAAAACTATTTTCTCAATAATGTTTTTAGCTCTCTTATATTTCAAATGAGTTTTCAGTGTTTACATTATGGCCAGGCCTGGCAGCTCTAAGTGCCTTGACAGCAAGATTCATCTCAGCCTTGGTAACTTAACAGCTACAATCTCAATTAGGCAGAAAATAGACAAAGAATTCTTTAGCAAAATTTGCTCAGAACTTTGTAACTTTCTGTTGTACTGATACATTCTGTTTTGAGTTCCTTTCCCAGGAACAGCAAAACCTCCTACAAAGCCTCGCACCACCTGCTTGTCCAGAAAAAACAAGATAAGCGATGCTCCACCACAGACTGTGCCCGAAGACCCACTGAGCCTGCACACAAGGCTGAGAGAACAACGAATATTAACCCCTAACTCATTATAATATTAAAATCTCTGCCCTGGGAGGGACTTACCTGCCATCTTTTGATCACAACATGTATGTACTAGCGTGATTTCTCACTGCACTTGCGCGCCCTGCACTCTACCCCAAACACATGATGATGCTCACGCTCCTCATGCATTATTTATCTTACCTGCAACTCCCCCCAACCCTGTTGGCAGGAGAGGCAGATTTAAGACAGTTCATACCTCCCCCTCCCTATTGATACATCCACGGAAATAAATCCTTTCCTCCTGACGGTCCTCGCTGTCTCCATAATTGGCTTTCTGTGTGGCTGGCAACAATGAACCCCTCCCCCTTTTAGGTTCAGTCACAGTTTGGGATTTTGTTACATGCACAATACAGGGTGCCTACATGATGAGCTCCCCCCAAAACACTCTAGGTACCCAATCTCTAATGAGCTTCTCTAGTAAAAAATATTTCATGTGCCGTCAGAACTTGTTAGTTGAGAAATTAAGCCCATCTTTTGTGACTACACTAACAGGGAACATTTTCAAGCTGCACTTTCTGTCTCCCTGTAATGTATCAAACCAAACTGTAATCCCACCTCCAGGGGGACCCCTTACTAGAGGCTTCTTGGGTTTCTGTCACTCACGGTCTGCTCAGAATGAACCTATTTATTTTAGAGAG
>VBSM01003225.1:4250007-4262357 GCA_008086735.1 Cheirogaleus medius | reverse complement strand
CCGCGGCCAGAGCAGGGAACAGCGCCGCACAGGTTGCAGCGGAGACACTTGCGGCCTCTGGGAGCAGCAAAGCCAAACCGAGAACTGCGTACGCGAGAAATGAAAGTCCCGCGAGAAGATTGAACGTCTGCAGCTAGGACGTCGGTTGCGCGACTGATTGGACAGTACGCGGCCCCGCCCCAGCGCCCTTGATTGGACAGTACGCGGCCCCGCCCCAGCGCCCTTGATTGGACAGTACGCGGCCCCTCCCCAGCGCCCTTGATTGGATAGCACGTCAGGCTCCGCCCCTATGCCTTAAATGACAGGAGAAGCGATAAGCGTGAGACTCACTGCACACTGGAGTGGGAAGGAGAGATTCTTGGCCACAGCCCTGGCACACAAGGCTTCTGCCCCGCCAGTGGATTTGGCCGCCGGAGGGAGGTGAGAGGGCCCGGGGATATTTGCATTTCAGCAGAACTTCCTTGAGCCTTACCAAAGCAGATACTTCCTGTATTCAATGGGCTATTTCCTTCTTAACAAGAGTGCGCAGGGAATTCCAGGTTCAGTATGCAAAGGAGCTGTCGCCTTTCCTTAGACCAGAAGGGGAGCCCAGACAAAACTGGAACAGAAGGGAGGGCATGATGTTCTCAGGGATCAGGAATTTGGGATGAGGCTAATGGAAGGCATGGCAAGGCTTTCTCATATCATAATCTCTCAAACTACTGATTTTCAGCTAAGAAAATTAAAAATCGCCAACAAGAAAATTAAAACATTAAATGTATGGGAAAACTGGAGTTAATATGGCAGCAATATTCTATAAAGGAATCAAAAGGGAAGAAAAGCAAACATTTGAACTAGCTCAGATAAGCATCATGCTTTATGACATTTCACAAGGAAAACTCGAATTCAGAAAGTAACACATATTCCCAAGCTTGAGAGCAAGAAACTGACTGGTGAAGTGGAGCTCCAGAGTAGATCAGACTCTGGTGATGAGGCCAGGAAACATAAGGATTTTAAGTCTTTGAGATTAACATACCCTTCTGTGCTATCCTCACATCGTAGAAACATCTTTATTTTCATAACATCCTCCTTCAATATCTTTATTTTTGCCAGCAGGAAACTCTCACCTGAAGTCAATTTAAAATTCTGACCTAAATAACCTGTCAAATTCATAAACCCTTTCTCTGGAATACTACCTCAATGAGTCTCTAAATCTGACCTTCACATATTTCGTTCATATACAGAAATGACAGTCTGATCCCAGCAACTCTGTAAATACAAAAATCAAAACACCGTGCAGGGCCAAGTGTGGTGGCTCACGCCTGTAATCCTAGCATTCTGGGAGGCCAAGGAAGGCAGATCATTGAGCTCAGGAGTTGGAGACCAGCCTGAGCAAGAGTGAGACCCCGTCTCCACTAAAAAAATAGAAAGAAATTAGCTGGACAACTGAAAATATATAGAAAAAATTAGCCGGGCATGGTGGCGCATGCCTGTAGTCCCAGTTACTCCGGACACTGAGGCAGGATCACTTGAGCCCAGGAGTTTGAGGTTGCTGTGAGCTATGATGACACCACTACAGTCTAGCCCAGCCAACAGAGTGGGACTCTACCTCAAAAAACACAAAATAAAAATAGATAAAATAAATAAAAATAGACATTATGCAAATTATTTCCTGTGATCACAATGGGCTCATACAAGAGATGCTTTGTATAAACTTAGCCTTATTAATAAACAACAGAAGGAAAACTTGAAAATTCAAATTTTTGGAAACTAAGCATTAGCTTATACAATGAATGTACTGAATAACAGTCAAAATTAGGAAATATTTAGAGATAAATCACAATGCGTTCTGCCACTTCTTCCTCCATCATTTCACATCACAGCCTTCTGGGCTTGCTGCAGATAAATTTTCCAAAGAATGGGGTGAGTGTGGATTCCTAAAGATATTTCCCAGTAAAAAGGCAGAAAGTGAGATTAAGATGGAAAAGTTAACATGTAGAAATAGCCACAAAGACCGATCCAGGAAAGACATGATGCTGATGCCCAAGGATTAGGATGCTTCCCAGGAGATCCCACTTGGATAAAACCATTGAGGAATGTCTTTATATCTCAGAAGTGTAAAAACCCCAAAGATCTTAGTTGAGACACCTAGTGTAAACTCAAAGACAAATTGTGGCAAACCCCTCACTTCTATTCAACTGTCTGTGATATGTAGGCAGGTGTGGTCGCAAAGAATGATTCCTATCATCACAAAGGGTTTCAAGACAGGCCTGTTGGAGCCCTAAGTCTTTTTTCTTGTAACACTTCTCAAGAAGAATCTCATGGTACTATTAATAGAAAGAAACATGGCACACCTGAAAATCAAGGCTCAAGAGTGTTTTAACATTCTTCTAGCAGATGAAAGCATTTTTGTTGTTTTTTTCTATTATGTTCAATATACACATGTATGATTTTAAGTGTAGCTGTGAATTTTCACTGGTGTGTAGTTATGCCACCATCCAGATACAGAACACTCGATCATGTGAAGTCTCCTGTGATTTCCATTTGCAAGAAACTTCTCCATCTTTAGCCACTGATCTGGCTTATGTCCCTACACCTTTGTGTTTGCTAGAATATTACATTAAATGGAACACCATGTTGAGTCTCGTTTGTCAAATTTGATGCCACATTTGTAAAAGTGCATAATTATACAAAACTTGTAATGTTCTCCTGATTTTGATATTTTTGACAGTGCCCAGGACACTTGGTGATACATTTGGCCATGACACTGAGAGATTATGAGGTATGTGAGTTTGGGTAAGGCCCTGTGCTTCCTTGCACATAACTTTCTTCCTTTGTAAGATGGAAGGAATGATATGGGCAAGAGGAGAAAAAAAATCAAACAAAGAAAAAATCACGAAATTCCATAATCTGAACAGTTTGAAGAAAACATAAGTTACAACTGAAAAAAAAATGGACAAAGACTGGATTTCGTTTATTCTTTAATAAAACACAAAATGGTTACCCTTCTCCTTCCCCTTCCATAGCGTGTGCTGAAGTCTAAGATATGAAAATGATACGTGTGAATAATAAACTTTGGAATGTTGTGGATCATTGAAACACAAAGCATTCAGCTACTCTTCTTATATTAAGACACTAAACATTTCCCCCTGTGAGGATGTCAAATATACTTCCATTTTCACTAAATTACGATATTGCTCAAAATGATAAGCTCTGTCTGAAGCTCACATCAATTATTACCTGCGTAATTGACTTGCACACATCCGTAGATCTTTTTAGTGTTTCAACCAGGCAATTACCATAGACTTGCATAGATATCACTCTACTCATAGGAAAAACCCATAATGGACTAGTGCTCAACTCCAGATTTTATTGTCCATTTGAAGGTTTCTCATACTCAGTGTTTCAAATAATGGCAAACAATAATGACATAGTAAAGAACAAAAGATGAAAATAATACTTCCCATGAGACTGTACCCTGTGGTAAACCCTACACATTTAAAAAGTGATGCCAACTATTAGCAAGGAAAATGAAATAAACAACTTTGTTCTTCTCCCCAAAAGTAGCATTTCCCATAGGAAAGAAAGGTGGAACATATATAGGGTATATGATATCTAAAACCTGTCACATGAGACCAGTAGGAAAACCCCCACAATTAACAGACTCATTTTTCAATGATGATAAATCACATAACTATTGAAAAACCACATAAAAATGAAACCTACTTACATATTTAAAAGACATTTTGATTCCCCCATGGATACAACACACTTCAAAATGGAAGGAGAAAAATTCTATTAACTGATTTAGGAAAATAAAATTGCCTATTAAACAAATACACTTGCTTAAATAGTACTTACAGAATTATGTTCCCTCAAGGTTACTTTTCCAGGGTAAGAACTAGAAATTCTTAGTCCAGAGACCCATTTTAAGCATGAGCTACTGATAAAGGCAATAAATTGATAACTTTAATAATATTTTCTTCAAGTTATGTATATTATGGAGCATTCTACATAAACTACTTTGCATCAGGCTCTTCAACTTACTTACATTTATAAGATTTCTCTACAAAGGGGGTTTTCATGACTTTCAAAGTATTTGTTGTCCAGGCACAGTGGCTCATGCCTGTAATCCTAGCACTCTGGGACTGCCAAGGCAGGAGGATTGCTTGAGGTCAGGAGTTCAAGACCAGCCCAAGAGCGAGACCCTGTCTTTACCAAAAATAGAAAAAATTATCCAGGCATGGTGGTGCACACCTGCAGTCCCAAATACTTGGGAGGCTGAGGCAGGAGGATCACTTGAGCCCAGGAATTTGAAGTTGTGCTGAGCTATGATGGCACCCCTGCACTCTAACTGGAGTGACAGAACAAGACTGTGTCTTAAAAAAAAAAAGTATTTGTTAAAACTGAGCGATTTCTTGTATTTTTCACATTTATAGGCTTTATATCCAGTCTGCATTCATACGTGTGGAACAACTGAAGACTTCTGCACATGGCTTATATTCAAGAGGGTTTGTGTTCCTTGTTGGCTATGAGTGGAACCAGGATTATCAAAGGATTTCTCACACTCTTTACAATTACAGTTCTCTGCACTATGCATTCCCATGTGTGCTGGAAGGGCTGTGTGATAAGAAAAAAGCTTTATCACATTCTTTTTTTTTAAACAGGGTCTTGCTCTGTCACCAGAGTAGCTGGGACTACAGGTGTGCGCCACGAAGCCTGGCTAACTGTTTTTATTTTTAGTAGACAGGGTCTCACTCTTGCTCAGGCTGGTCTCAAACTCCTGAGCTCAACTGATCCACCCACCTAAGCCTCCCAGAATGCTAGGATTACAGGCGTGAGCTACGGAGTCCGGCCCCTCCCTGTTCTTTATTTAGGATTTCTCTCCAATGAGTTATTTCATGCTTTGGAGAATAAATGAGGGCTTTCCCACACTCCTTACATTATATGATTCTTCAACAGCATGATTTCTTTCATGTATTTAAAAATAACAGGAATGAAGGTTTTTACATTTATAGGACTTTTCTGCAGTGTAAGTCTTTTTTCATGTTTTAGAAAGTACCTGATGCATATGAATGCCTTCTACATTCCTAATGACCATAGGGTTTCTAGCCAGTAAGAGTTCTTCTGTGCATTTGGCAGTAACTACAAAAGCCTGAAGCCTTTACCGTAGTTTTTACACTCATAGGGTCTTTCTCTATTGTAGTTCCTGAGTTTAAAAGGAACTGGGGGCCAGGTGTGGTGGCTCATGCCTATAATCCTAGCACTCTGGGAGGCCAAGCTGGAGGGATCGATTGAGCTCAGGAGTTCCAGACCAGTTTGAGCAAGAGCGAGACCCCTTCTCGACTAAAAATAAACAAATAAATAAATTAGGTTAAAACAAAAAATAAAATAAAGGCAACTGGGAAAATGGAAGGCTTTCCCACATTCCTTAGGTTCATAGAATTTCTCTCCAGTGTGAGTTCTTTTATATATTCCAGTGTACTTGGGCTACATGAAGGCATTACCACGTTATTTACATGACTCCAGCTTCTCCCCAGTATGTTTTCTTTTATGTATTCGAAAGGAACCAGAACGACGGAAGGTTTTACCACATTGCTTGCATTCATAGGCTTTCTCTCCTGTGTGAATTCTTTCATGTCTCTGAAATGAACTGGGAAAAGCAAAGGCCTTCCCACATACCTTACACTTATAAGCTCCATTTCCAGTGTGCATTATCACGTGTCTTCGAAGGCTTGTGGCACAAATAAACGTTTTCCCACATTCCTTGCATTCATAGGGTTTCTTTCCAATGTGAGTCATTTCATGATTTCTAACAGAACTGCGAGATCTAAAGGCTTTCTCGCATTTTGTACATTTATAGGGTCTCTCTCCAGTGTGGATTTGTTCATGTTTTCGAAAGGTACTGGAACAACTGAAGGCCTTCCCACATTGCTTACACCGATAGGGTTTCTCTCCAGTGTGTATTCTTTCGTGTATTCGAACTTCACTGGGGTAATCAAAGGCTTTCCCACACACCTTACATTTGTAACGTCCCTCTCCAGTGTGCATTATCATGTGTCTTCGCAAACTTGTAAGAGAGAATGCTTTCCCACATTGCTTACATTCATACAGATTCTCTCTATTGTGAGTCTTTTCATGGCTTTGAACAGGATAAATAAAGGCTTTACCACATATTTTACATTTATAGGGTTTTTCTCCAGTGTGAATTCTTTTATGTATTTCAATGTAATAGGAATACTTGAAGGCTTTACCACATTGCTTGCATTCATAGGGTTTCTCTCCAGTGTGACTTCTTTCATGTATACGTAACAAACTGGGATAAGCAAAGCCTTTCCTACAAACCTTACATTTATGACGTCCATCTCCAGTGTGTGTTACCATGTGTGTTCGAAGGGTTTTGGGAGAAGTAAAGGTTTTCCCACATTCCTTACAATCATAGGGTTTCTGTCTAGCACGAGTGCGAGGACTTTGATGTGTTGGGAAAGAGTGGTGATTACCGAAGGCTTTCTCACATTGGCTATGTGTATATGGCTTCTCTATGAATTCCTGATACTCATTTGGTTCATGTTCAGTGTGATCTCTCATGTGAAATGAATGTCCCATGACGACCTCTCCACACACACTGCTTTCACATGCTTTTACTGCAGGAGTTTTCTTGTGCAGAACACGCTCTGGAATCTGGCTCAAGGTTTCTCCACCTTGACGCCCTTCTTTACTTTCACAGAGTCTCTCTGCCATGTAACGTCTGTAAAAAATGTGAAACACATTATTGAGGATTTGTTTATAAAGGACTGTACATGTGTTAATAAGTTTTAAACTTAAATTTTTAACAGTATCAGGGAAAGTGTAGGCTTTGTGTCCCATCTTGAGTTGTTTGCTGCAAATGGACTGGATGCTCTGCAACCGCAGCTATTATCAAAACAGTGGTGTTCATGTGGGATTTCTTAATACTGTTTCCAAGGGAACCATTTTGCCGACAATAACTATCTATGTCACTTTTATGTGTATATTTTTGATGACAACTTTCTAAGAATAAATAAATTTGAAGCTGGGCTTAACTTGTTTTGTCTGCTTGTTTTTAACACTTTCTGATATTCTAAAATTCTCTCTCAAGGAAATTGCCTTCTCTCCTGAGTGCAAATTACCTTAGATTTCTCCTTGGAATTTTGTGTCGATCTTCAATGTTCTGGTCTTCCCATTTTATTCCTAAATGTAAACCCAGAAAAATTACAAAATTATAGAGAAATTATTAGATTGTCTGTTCATGGCACACTTCAGCCACGCTTTATTTATTCACCAAAGCATTCCCCTTCCATATTGCCAATTATGAACAGTGTTGATGAGCAAGAAACATTTGTTTTCTAAATCAATGAAGTGAAGGAATAATATCCTTACCTACAAAAGACAGGTTCCTCAAAGTTTCCCGCATCACATCTCTGTACAGATTCTTCTGGGAAGGATTCAATAAAGCCCATTCCCCTTGAGTGAAGTTCACAGCCACATCCTCAAAGGTCACCGACTCCTGAAATATCCCACATGTTCAAAGGAGGATGGGTAAAACTGAACATCCCTGATGTATACTCAATTCATAAGAGATTCATATGATGCCAAGGTCCTGAAACATTTATTCTGTGACTTGGTTATCAGACTCTAATTCTCTGTCTATACTCACCTCCTCCCACATAGCAATTCTGATGCTAAACTTGAACAATTTAGTAAAGTAACAAATGAACAGGAACATTCCTCTTCAGGAATGCCTAAGACATGACTAATGTCTCTCTGTACACTAGTCATAATAAAGTCATACTACATAGTTTGCAGAAGAGAGATAACATTAGCAGTCCTGAGACTGCTTATCCTTACAAATGCTTTTTCACAAAGTTTGACTTTTGATGGTATCTGGGAACTGGACTTTTAGAGGGACCATACCAGCTTACCTTTTATTTTTTTATTTATTTATTTTTTTTTGAGACAGAGTCTCACTCTGTTGCCCCGGCTAGAGTGCCGTGGCATCAGCCTCGCTCACAGCAACCTCAAACTCCTGGGCTCAGGCAATCCTTCTGCCTCAGCCTCCCAAGTAGCTGGGACTACAGGCATGCGCCACCATGCCCGGCTAATTTTTTCTATATTTTAGTTGGCCAATTAATTTCTTTCTATTTTTTAGTAGAGATGGGGTCTCGCTCTTGCTCAGGCTGGTTTCGAACTCCTGAACTCAAATGATCCGCCCACCTCGGCCTCCCAGAGTGCTAGGATTACAGGCGTGAGCCACCGCGCCCGGCCCCAGCTTACCTTTTAAGAGGGGCTTAGTGTGCCCAAACTGTTATGCAAACAATATAGTATTTGTGTAATTCTTGTGTTCCCTCTGAGAGTTTGGAATTTTCTTCTTTTGCTGTTTTTCTTGAGACAGGGTCTTGCTCTGTCTCCTGGGCTAAAGTGCAGTGGCATCATCCTAGCTCACTACAACCTCAAACTCAAACCTCAAACCTCCTGGGCTCAAGCAATCCTCCTGCCTCAACTTGCCAAGTAGCTGGGACTATAAGAGTGTGCCACCACGCCTGGCTAATTTTTTTGTGTATTTTTTGTAGAGACTGGGTCTTGCTACATTGCTCAGGCTGGTCTTGAACTCCTGGCTTCAAGTGATTCTCCCACCTGAGCCTACGAAAGTGCTAGGATTAAAGTTGTAAGCCACCACACCTAGCTGAGTTAGAATTTTGTTACATGCTCAGCAGAGGGTGTAACAACCACCCCAAGAAACCACCCTGGGCATGGAGTGTCTAATGAGCTTCCCTGGTATATTATATAATATTTCACAGGTTTTGTCACAATTTTTTTCTTGGGGAATTCAGTCCATCCTATGTGATTAGACTAAGAGAAAACATTTGGAAGCTGGAAACTGGTTTCCTATAGGCCAAATTTAATTAAGTATGACAAAAGTCTACTGACAGATACCTCAATATCCTAATAGAGAAATTTTAAACATTTTATTGTATAGTGTCAATGCAAAAGGACATAGGGGAAAGATGACACATGTTATTATAAGGAACTCAATGTCACCAAGCTGATACCTCTCACAAATATTTATAGAGTTCCTTGAATCCCACAAACAGATCTTTAGGTCGTCAACAAAACTACTTCACCAAACCTAATAGAAGTATCAAATGTCTAACAATGGTAAAAATCTTCTGAACAAGGAAGTGACAGCTTGCATAATATAAATAAAAGGTTTTGAAACTATAATATTCAGGACACCATACTATTAACAGACAGATAAACAAATAGACCAAGGGAAAGGAAAAGAGTCTTCAATAAGCCACCACATATATGAAAAGTTGATTGCTGGCAGAGCAAGGTTTGTGGACTACTGGCAGAATTCATAAGCAGCTTAATACATGAGGCAGGGACAAACTGATATCTAACCAGACAAATGTACTATATTCCCTTCTATTCCATGGACAATAATCAATTTACTGTGCAGGTAAATGTGAAAGATAAAATTAGAATGCTTTGAAAAGTCCCAGGCAAATGTTTTTTTGATGCAAGAATAGAATTTTCTCATATAAGAAAAGGCAAGTGCTTGCTTCATACTGAAATTGGAATGATACAGAGAAGATTAGCATGGCCTCTGTGCAAGGATGACATGCAAATTCATGAAGCATTTCATATTTTTCTAGAATATATAAAAGCTCCAACAATTCAATAGGAAAAACCAAATAATCCGAATAAAAAATGGGCAAAGGGTCTGAATAGACATCTCTCAAAAGAAGACATACAAATGGCTAACAAGTATGTGAAAAAATGGTCAACGTCATTAGTCACCAGAGAAACGCAAATCAAAACTACAATGAGATATCATCTCACCCCAGTTAAAATTGCTCTTTATCAAAAAGGCAATAACAAATGCTATCGAGGATGTGGAGAAAGGGGAACGCTCGTACACTGTTGCTGGGAATATAAATTAGTGCAACCACTATGGAGAAACAGTATGGAGGTTCCTCAAAAAACTAAAAATAAAACTACCGTATGAGCCAGCAATCCCACTGCTGGTATATATCCAAGGGAGGGGAATTCAGTATATTGAAAAGATATCTACACTCCCATGTACTCAGGAGGCTGAAGCAGGAGGATCACCTAAGCCCAGAAGTTGGAAGCTATGAAGTTGCAGTGAGCTATGATGACGCCATTGCACTGTAGCCTGGGTGACAAAGTGAGATCCTGTCTTTAAACAAAAGAAAAAAGGAGCAAAATAAAGAGTTCATTTTAAAAAATAACCAAGAAAGAAAGAAAAAGCCATAAATAGATGTGAACAGAAAAATTTAAATACATGAAAATTAAGGAAGGTAAAATACAAAGTAGGAGAAATATATCTGCAATACATGCCAATATAAAAGGATTAGTGTGCAGCACAAAAGTGAATGAACACACAATTAATTTATGGAAAAATGACCAAAACATATTTAAGAGAAGATAAAAGACCATACATGACAAATGGACCATCTCCTGGGTAATAAGGAAAGGGCCACATAAAATGTCAAACAGATCCCATTTCACTATAGTGATCAGAAGGACAAAATTAGCCAATCAGATAATGCCAAGTGTTGATGACCACATCAAACAAATAGTTATGCATGAATGAAGGAAGGATCAGTTGCTATTTCTATTAAATTAAAGAGTGAAAAGTACACCTGAAAAAGCTCAAACACCATAACCAATAAAATGCATGAGTAAACTGGATGGCCAAAAGCCTCAGACACTTGAGTATGTGAAACATAGTGGTGCAGAGGAACCACAGATAAACCTTTTTACTATAATAAATACTTACTTATACAAAGTTTAAAAGAGGCAAAATGAAAAGAACACTGCTCGGTGAAAAATAACAAATGTTAAATTTTTTTTTTTTTTTTTTGAGACAGAGTCTCACTTCTGTTGCCAGGGCTAGAGTGCCGTGGCATCAGCTTTGCTCACAGCAACCTCAAACTCCTGGGCTCAAGCGATCCTCCTGCCTCAGCCTCCCAAGTAGCTGGGACTACAGGCATGTGCCACCATGCCTGGCTAATTTTTATATATATATTTTTTTAGTTAGCCAATTAATTTCTTTCTATTTATAGTAGAGACGGGGTCTCGCTCTTGCTCAGGCTGGTCTTGAACTCCTGACATTGAGCAATCCACCCGCCTTGGCCTCCCAGAGTGCTAGGATTACAGGCATGAGCCAACATGCCCGGCAAGTTGTGTTTTTTTTGAATAACCAAAGAATCAGGAGAGTAGTCACCTGCAGGGCAAAGGAGAGATAAGTCATAGAACTCTTAGGAAACCCTATGACTACCCAAGGCCCAAGTATGAATCTTGATAAGCATTCCAAGGATATTTATATTGTTATTATGATGAAGTCTTACCACATCCTTTTTATTCATTCCTTTGTGAATATGTTTCATGATAAAAATGTAAAGAAATAAATTTTTTAAAGGACATAATTTGTACATGCTCGTCTGCTACAGAATGTAGAACTCTAGCTTTAATTCAGAGATTTGAGATCATAAAACACACACAAAATAGCACAACTCACAGCATGAGCTCCCCAGCAAGCAGCAGGTCATAGAGCATGACAGCCATCAGGAAGCACAGCTGGCAAGTGAGTCAGAACAAAATAAGACAGACATGTGGAGGTGGGCAATGTCCAGACATCAGCTAATGGGGCCTATTTTTAGGGTCACTATTGAGGTGTGGTTCTGATGTTGAGAGTGATGGTTATGTGGTACACTGTGGGAAAAACCCGCTCAATGTGTTCTTTCTAGTCTCTCACTCAAAACCAACAATCAACACAGAAGACTTCTGTGGCCACATATGTCAGGGGTTTCACCTCACACCAGGCAAGCAATGAATTCTACAGTGCACATCAAGTCAATTCAATTTCAACACCATCTACCTGGAGATAGCATCAGATCCCAAAGGTTGAAGGCTTAGTCCCACAAGACTGTGCCCCCTTCAGAAATCAGTCACAAATCTGAGCCTCTGAAATTTCTGGCCTTTTCAACAAATGAAAGCCCAGGACCAAATAGTTTCACTGCTGAAATTCTAACAAACATTTAAGAAAGAATTAACATCAATCTTCTTTAAACTCCTTCAGAAAATTAAAGACAAGGGTATACATCCAAATTTATTCTCTCAGGCCAAAATTATGCTAAGAAAGATAGACAACAACAGGAACTAGAGCTGTAGACAAATGTCTGTTATGAATACAGTCGTCTCTCAAAATCCATAGAGGATCGGCCCCAGGATCTCCTGCAGATATCATAACGCAAGAATGCTCAAGCGCCTTATATAAAATGTTAGACATGGTGGTGAGCGCCTGCTGTCTCAGCTACTTGGGAGGC
>VBSM01003225.1:4205040-4216752 GCA_008086735.1 Cheirogaleus medius | reverse complement strand
TCCAAATTCCTCATACTCAGATGGTTTGTGTCCACTGTCAGCTCTGATGTGCCTCTTAAGGGATGAATGACCAATGGAGACTTTTCCATGCACACTGGTTTCACATGGTTTTACTCCAGGAGAAGTTTTCTTATTCAGCATATCATCTGGAACCTGGCCGAAGGTTGTTCCACAGTGACTACCTTCTTTACTTTCACAGAGTTTCTCTTCCAGAAGAATTCTGTGGAAAAGGAGAACACATTTATAAACAAACTGCTTATTTATAAATGATTTTATATTGATAAGTACTGGACTTGTATTTTTAACATTATCAAAGAAAATGTAGGCTTTCTGCCCTGTGTGAATTGTTTGAATGTCAATGGACCACAAGCTGGCAAGACAGCTTGGCCATACATATTATCAAAAAATAATATTCATAGGGTTTCTTAATACTATTTCAAGTAAACTATTTTACAATCACTAAACATCTATGTCACGTTTAGGTATATGTTTTTAGAGAAAATTTTCTAAGAAATAAATTGATGCTGGGCTTATTTATTTTGTTTGCTTGTTTTTAACATTTTCTGACATTCTAAGATTCTCTCTCAAGGAAACTGCCTTCTCTCCTGAGTATAAATTACCTTCGATTTCTCCTGGGATTTTTGTACTGATTTTCAATTTTCTGGTCTTTCCATTTTCTTCCTAAAATACAGAACAGGAAAAAAAAATTATTATAAAATTGTGAAAAAATTATTAGAGTCTATGTTCATGGTACACTGCAGCCATGTCTGATCTATTCATCAAAGTATTCCATGTCCATATTCCAATTTATTGAACAGCGCTTATAGGTAAGAAACACTTGTTCTCTAACTGACTGAGTGAAGGAATGTTGTCACCCTTACCTATAGAGGCCAGGTTCCTCAACGTTTCCCACATCACATCTCTGTAGAGATTCTTCTGGGAAGGATCCAGCAAAGCCCACTCCTCCAGGGTGAAGTTGACAGCCACATCTTCAAAGGCCACTGAGTCCTAAAACATCCCACATATGTAGAGGAGGATGGGTAAGACTGACAGCATTAGGGACCTCTGCTCTATTCAAAGATGTCCACATGATGCTGTGGTCTCCAAAAATTTCTTCCATGACATAGTCATCAGACTCTCTGTTGTCAACTTAAAAAACATATAATTTATAAATTTGGAAAGGAGTGTTTTATTTGTAATAAAGGGTTCAGTCTGCAAGGTGGCCATTGGAGAGCCCAGAAACAGGCACTTTGCGGGGTGTAAGACAGGAATTTATGTTGAATGGGTTGGCCAAGTACATATATTCAAAAGGTTATAGGGGGAGTTATAAACGTTTATGACAGGGGATCCCATGCATGCGTTATAAGCAAACATGCATGTTACACGTGTCCCATGTTCACTCTTGGGTGGAGACTTAACATTTAAATGTATTATAATTGGTCCCTATACATCAAAAGGTAAAGCAGGGAACCAAAGCACTCAAGTGTGTAGCCTCTGTAATCTGGCCAGAACCAATCCATGGTTGATGGTGTCTTATCAGAACAAAGTTATTTAAATCAATCTCTTGATCCTTTTGTAGTTCATAAGAGTGATGATTGGGTTTTTACACTTATATGTGAGATGTGCCTCCTTCAAACATTGTTATGACATCAGCATATTACCCATTTAACATGAAAAGGAAAAAAAATTAGTCTCTTATCTAATTAAAGCTGTAGGTATGGCTTGTGGAATAGGGGGTCAGTTAGTCTGTCTGCTGGTGGATGAGATGCAATTGTTTTAATATCACTTATCTAAAGGCCAATGTTTGTTTAGCGGCTAGAGAAAAAGAAATATCTTGTGGTAGTTAGAACATAGTTTATTCCTTAAGTGTAAGGGTGCATGACTTAACCTTTGCTTTTTTCTTTTTTTGAGACAAAGTCTCACTCTGTTCCCTGGGCTAGAGTGCCGTGGCATCAGCCTAGCTCACAGCAACCTCAAACTCCTGGGCTCAAGTGATCCTCCTGCCTCAGCCTCCCAAGTAGCTGGGACTACAGGCATGTGCGACCATGCCCGGCTAATTTTTTCTATATATTTTTAGTTGGCCAATCAATTTCTTTCTATTTTTAGTAGAGACGGGGTCTCGCTCTGGTTTCGAACTCCTGACCTTGAGCAATCCACCCACCTCGGCCTCCCAGAGTGCTAGGATTACAGGTATGAGCCACCGTGCCCGGCCTTAACCTTTGCTTATAATTTGGTATCCTATTGCCACAAAAAGTCCATTCCATGAGTCTTATGATCTCTTTTTTAATATAAACGCTGGTCAGTAGTTGTGTCTAAACTGCAAAAGGGGGTATAAGGCAGGTCTGCCCTACCATCCTGTGATGGCCAGAAACTCAGTTTTAAGGTTTTTCTGGGGTCCCTTGGCCAAGAGGGGGTACGTTTAGTCACTTAGGGGGGCTTAGGATTTTATTTTTCCTTCTGTCTATACTCACCTCCTCTCACACAGCAATTCTTATGCTAGGATTAAATTACTGAATAAAGCAACAGCAGAATAGGAAAACATGTCTAAGTGAATCCAGGGAGAAAGATGTACTGCCTGGGATACCCCTAATGCCTCTTTGTTCAGTGGATTTGTAGCACCTGTCACAACAAAGTCCTACCAATTAGTGTATGGAACAAAGTTAACATTAGCAGTCCTTGGACTGTGCATCCTTGGAAATACTTGTCCACACAGTTTAATCTTTGATGTTATCTGGAGACTAGATTTTACTTGCACTCTACCAACCCAACTGATAGAAGAGTCATAACTTACTGGAACAGGAACCCATGAGCAGAAACCTCAGTAAGAGGCAGTAGAGGTAGGAAAACCTAAACTGAAATTGCTGAATTGCTGAAGGTTAAGTAGGGACAAAGTTGAGAAGTAAATAATCCAGGAGCCTAGTCTTATGGGGTCCACACAAATTTGTGAGATTTACCTCCAGAAACTCTACCAGTTCTCACATTTAACATGGAGAAAAATCCCTTCCCGATTCCAGGAGAAGAAGGAAGAGTAGCCATTTTGAAAGATGCCCAGAGAATTCTGTTGTTCTTAACAAATACCGCCTGGAAAACAAACTATTTCCCAAAAGCCTAACCAGCTGGGATGTTAGCAGAGGTAAAACTCCTGGGAAAATGAAATATCCAATTCTATCCCCTTCTGACCCTTGCTTCAACCAAGGAGGGGTGAGGATGAGAAGCCCTTATGAAAGTTGTGACTTTCATAATTCAGGGACACAGGCTTCCTAAAAATGGCACCAAATCATAAGTCAATGAAATGTGCATCCCCACACACACCTTACG
Source organism: Cheirogaleus medius (assembly GCA_008086735.1). Taxonomy (NCBI): domain Eukaryota; kingdom Metazoa; phylum Chordata; class Mammalia; order Primates; family Cheirogaleidae; genus Cheirogaleus; species Cheirogaleus medius. Next base: position 4,213,434 of record VBSM01003225.1, on the reverse strand, counting down.
GCCACATCAGTAGGGCTCTAGCATAATAACAATGAAATACAAATGACAGAACTGCACGCCTCTTACCTTATTCAAGAAGTCTCAAGGGTACACCAACAAATTGCGTAACACTGATAAGTGGACAAATGTCTAGAAACATACAATGTACTGAGGCAAAGTCATGAAAAAGTAGAGAATCTGAAAAGACCTACAATAATAAGAAGATTGATTACATAATAACAAACCCCTAACAACTGAAATCACAGGATGAAATATTTTAACTGGTGAAATATGCCACCAAACATTTAAAGAAAAATTAACACCAATACTCCTCAAACTTTTTCAAAACATTGAAGAGGGAGGAAAGAGTGATGATTAGATGGAGCCCAGTGGGATTTTAGGACAGTAAAATTCTTCCGTATAAGGCTGTGATGTGATGCCATCCTTTTGTAGTTCATAAGCGTGATGACTGGGTGTTCACGCACATGTGTGAAATGTGCCTCCCTCAAACTTTGTTATGATAGCCATGTTGCCCATCTGACGTGAACTTAGAAAAAAAAAGATGATGATGGTGGCTACATGACACATGGACTTGTCAAAACCCATAAAACCACAGATCACAAAGAGAGAACCCTAATGTAAAATATGGACTTTAGTTAGTAATAATGAATTGGTTCATCAATTCTCATCATCATCAAATGTTATATATTGCTTCATCAATTGTTAGCATGCTCTACATACAGTCAGAATGTTAAAAATAGGGGCAACTATGAGCCAGGAAGGAAAACGTGGAACTCTTTGTACTCTCTCCTCAATTTTTCTGTCAAACAACCACTGCTCTAAATAATAAGGTCTACAAGATTAAAAAAATGAATAAACTACCATTCCAGGGAAGATCCATTACTGAGTGAAAAAGAAACCTGACATACAGTATCACATACAGCTGCAGTTCCCAACCGCTGTCCGTGGAAAACTTGTCTCCCATGAAACTTAAGAAATGGGGCACGGGGTGCAGGGCGGGGGGTGGGGGGGGCACAAACAGCAGGAGGTGAACAATGGACAAGCAAGCAAAGCTTCTGCTCCCATGGCTGGCATCACTGTTCCCTGTCACTGGCATCATTGCCTGAGCTCCACCTCCCCTCCCCACTCAGTAGAAAAATTGTCTTCCAAGAAACCAGTCCCTGGTGCCAAAAACGTTGGGGACTGTTGATGTATAGTATATCATTTGCATAAAAACATCCAAAAGTAAAATACGAGACATAGCCATGCATATACAGGTTGTAAAACTAAGAAGAAGAGGAAATTAATGTATAATTCAAAATACTAGTACCATCAATGTTTAGGTTCACTGTGTACAATTGTTTTTATATATTTTCTGCATATATTATATGTTTAGTAAGTTTCTAGAAGGCAAATTCTATACACAAATACAGCTCAGTGTATTTTGAGCAAAATACTAGCAAAAACTCATTTGAATATAATTTTTTAGACAATAACATAGTCTGTTAAAACTACTTTCTATTAATTTTCTTGAAATCCCAAAAAGTCTAATGAAGGATAAAATATGATTATAATGCAAAAAGTATACACTGAAAGACACTGATATTAAATTATATAAATGGAAAGACATCATAGGTCCTTAGAAAGGAGACTGAGTATCACCATGATGTAACCTCTCTGAAGTAGATCAAATGTTTTATTATATTCCATGAGATTCAAAACCAGGTTTCTTTGTCACTAAAATTTTAAAACTTGAACTCTAATAACTGAAATAGAATACAAATGACTAAGACTAACCAAGATGCTGTACAGAACATCCTGGTGTTCTAGGGAGTATTATAAACTGAAAGTTTCCCTGCCCCCAGAATTCATACATTGAAATTCTGACCCCCAATATCATGGTAATAGGAGGTGGCATCTCTGAGAGGTAATCAGGATTAGAAGATGTTCTGCGGTGGGCAGTCCTATGCAATTCTACCCCTAAAGTCTGAGGAAGCTGAGAGCTCAAAGAAAGAGGGTGACAGTTTATAAAAAAAACAAAACTTTTTTAAAATAGGGACTTACGAACAAAAGCCGTGTCTGGGGCACCAGTAAGACAAGAGGTGAGCCTCAAACAATCCTCCAAATAGCTAGGACTACAGGTGCACACCACTATGCCCAGCTAATTTTTAAAATTGTTGTTAGCGATAGGGTCTCACTATGTTGCTCAGGCTGGTCTCAAACTCATGGGCTCTAGTGATCCACCTGTCTCCCAAAGTGCTGGGATTACAGGTGTGACCCACCATGTTCAGCCCTGTAAAAAATTTATGTTGCATTTTCACTTGGGGACAAAAACAAGAATCATAGTGTCAAAAAGATCAAAAGTAAAGTTGAAACAACCCAAGTCCTATAAGCAGTGCAATGGGTGAGTAAATTGGGTGACCAACAACTTCAGATAGCAACATGTTTGCAACAGACTCAGGCAAAGAAATCACAGAAAAACCTTTTCAGCTTAACAATAATGGTACATTTTTTTTTTCTTTTTCTTTTCTTTCTTTTTTTTTTTTTTTGAGGCAGAGTCTTACTCTGTTGCCGGGGCTAGAGTGCCGTGGCGTCAGCCTAGCTCACAGCAACCTTGAACTCCTGAGCTCAAGGGAGCCTCCTGCCTCAGCCTCCCAGAGTGTTAGGATTACAGGTGGAGTTGGCTATTTATATGAAGGGTATACCAGGAGACTCCTCCCAGCCCCAGGACATTCAGCTGACCCCTCACCGCCATCCCATCAAAGCTTCCCTCTGGGAAGAATGATCCGAGGCTGATATTCACTGGACTCTCCAAGAGATTCAGCAGCTGTGGGCATCTTGGGGCAGCCCCAGGCAGTTTAATTTAGTTTGCTTGCTCACGTACTTACTGAAGGAAATTAAAATATTTTACCCCAAAATATATTTTGACATATTTGGGAATGGCTTTTTAGAGAGTCAGCAAACAGAAGTAGCTCTGTAACGCTGTCTATTGTGGGGGTGACACCTTCCCTTGTCCAAATCTAAGAAAGATTAACTGAGCCTGGAACCTTTAGAGGTCTAAAAGAAATCAGTTACCATCAATTCTCTCTGAGAAGTGTTACCTGTAAGGACATCAGGGCCTCCTTCCTGTTCCAGTATTTCTGGCCTGGTCTGGGGCACTGGGCACCGGGTCTGGAATTCCCTGCACACACTGTGACCGCGTCCAGGAGGAAGAAGCAGGCACGACCCATGGAGTGAGGAAGAGGTCAGTGCTCTCTCTGGCAAGCCAGGAAGGAGCACATCCCGCTGAAGTGGCAATGTCCCCTTGACTCGGGCCTGGCAAGGAGCTCAGCCCGACAGGGGCTGTGGCTGGAACCTTTCAGTCTGGCTCCACAGTCGGGTTTCCCATCCGAAAAGGACCACCTTTGCTGGCCAAGCCCTGTCTTCTCGCACCATCTGTTTCTCTACAATCCAAGCCCCGGTTCTTTCTGTTAACCTCGAAAACCTTTTCTTCAAGCCGCTCCAAGGGGCCCCCAACCACAGTGCACGTCTGGGTGTTTCTCACGCATGAATGAATCGCTGTTTGCGAAACAAACCCTTTAATGTTTAACACGGCCTCGGCTGAGTATTTAACAGGAGAGTGGAGGGGACTGGGGACCCCGCAGACCGCAGCCCCGCGCACGCACGACCCCGCACACCGAGTCGGGACCCTCCCCCGATGACCCTCCCGCCGTCCCCGCACAACCTGGGGACACACGAGGCCGCGGGGCTGTCCAGACAGGGCGCCGGGGCCGAGCTGCGCCAGCGCCACTCGGGTCCACAGACTCGGGAGCGGACCGCGGGGAGGCCTGGATCCCTCCACAACCGGTTCCAGCCGGTTCCAGCCAGCCCCGGCTCCCCGCCTGTGGAGACGCCCGGCCCGGCACACTCACCATTTCCCGGCTCCGGGGTGTCCGGCGTCCTCTCTGCGGCTCCTGCTGCCAGGACAGGTCACAGCGCGACAGAAGCTGTGGCGGAGGCGCCGGAGCGCAGCCGGCGGGACCCACGCGGGGCGGGAGAGAGGCCGGAGGGCACCTCCTCCTTCCCGCGGCGCGTTCGAACCACCGGCCTGCAGGCCCCGCCCCGCGCCCTGATTGGATAGGGCTCGAGGCCCCGCCCCCCTGCGGCCTGAGTGACAGGCGAAGCAAAGGGAGCCGGGGACCTGCCGAGCCGGACTCACAGGCTCCACACGCCGCCTCTCAGGCCGACCTCCCTCCCTGCGCGCGGCCCAGGACAAATGTACATTTCGGCAAAACGTGCTCCTGGCTTGCCAGAGAGGGCACTGACGTCTTCCTCACTCAAAGACTCCCTGCTTCTTCCTCCTGGACAGGGTCACGAGTGTGTGCAGGGAATTCCAGACTCAGTGTCCAGTGCAGCGATCCTGTCACCTCAGAGCAGGAAGGGGGCCCAGACCCGGCCAGGCCAGACTGGAACAGGACAGGGGGACTGATGTCTTCCTGGGGTTGGGAATTTGGGATGGGGCCTGGCCAAGGCTTCCCCACATGCCCCTCCTTGCCCTCCTCACAGTGAGGAAAGGCTCCCTCCTCCAAGTCCTTCATTGTCACCAGCAGGAAATTCACTTGGAGTCAGTTTCAGCTTCTGACCTAAATAAACTATCAGTTTCATAAACCGTTTCTCCAGGAGACAGCCCAAACACGACAAAGAAGCCTGACCGTCACAAAGTTTCTTCATATTTACAAATTATGACCCAAAGTCTGACCCCAGCGACCCTATGCATGCCAAAACCAAAAACATTGTCCAGGAAATGGCCCCAGGCACCAGAGGTACAACCTCAGAAACACAACCCCCAACCACATCTGCACGGGGGTCCCCTGCTGTCCAGTGCTCTGGGGCTTCTCAGAGTCACCCGCCTGCTGTGTCTGTCCTGGGCAGCTGGAGGCCCCTGCAGGGAGGGCAGGCTGCCTGGGGAGCCTGAGGGGAGCCCTATGTCCCTCCCTTTGCATGACTAAGACTAGCCTAAGCTTAGAGTCATTGTCCTCAGACTTCCAGCTTATTCATTTGCCTCACACCAACAAGGATACGTTAAGAGTCAAGTCCCTCAATCCTATTGTTTAAGTAAGAAACCAACAGAGTCCTTGCTTCCCTTCTGTGTTTAATTATAAAGTAGAGGAAGAACATGCTAAAATACCTTCTATGGATTTAAAAGCTGGCAAATAATTATTCCTATGAGAAAAACAAAATATGCGATCAAACTATTATTTTCCCTTAACACAAAGGAGAATCACCTCCTTGAGAATGCCACAGAGCTCCTGGCTTTTATGATTGAAATAGTATCAGTAAAAGTCTGACCTTGAGGAAAGAGACAAACGTGTGCATGGACCCCGTTATGTCTGACCTTGCCCCGCTCACAATGAAATCATCCCTATAAAATCAACTGAAAGCAAAGAGTTAAAGCTTTGCTAGACAAGATCTCACTATACTTAAGAATTAAACAGCTTCTTCTTTTTTTTTTTAAGTCTCACTCTGCCACCCGGGCTACAGTGCTGTGGCATCAGCCTCACTCATAACCTCAAATTCCAGGGTTCAAGTGATTCTCCTGCCTCAGCCTCCGGAGTAGCTGGGACTATAGACACCTGCCATCACGCCCTGCTAATTTTTCTATTTTTAGTAGAGACAGGGTCTCACTCTTGCTCAGGCTGGTCTCGAACTCCTGAGCTCAAGCAATCCTCCTACCTCAGCCTCCCAGAGAGCTAGGATTACAGGCGTGAGCCACTGCACTGACCCAACCAGCTCTGCCACCTCAAACCTCCACTGCTTCCTTATAATTGCTTACTGCTTAAGAGTTTGGCCACAAGATTTATAACTTCTCATAATCCCTTCTGTACATAACACATCTATAATAAGACCCAAGACTACCTTTAAGATGTTTCCCAGACACTGCATTCCTATGGGCCCACTGACACCCACTGGATCAGTGATCCATGCCATGTAAGTGACTCCATGGGTCCTATGACCCCCATTGAGCAACGGACTCAGCCGACGGCACTTTTTACATCCCTGATTTGACCCCCAAACCAATCAGCAATGCCAATTCCCTCCCTCCCCCTTATGGGGTCCAATAATTTAATTCATTACAGTTTGTTTTCTTATCTATGATGTTTTCTTTTCTTTATAGCTGGTTTCATTTCCTTTCCAATTTAAGTGTGTATTTAACATTTCATCTTAAGACAACGTGAGAGCCATGAATCTGTGTGTGAGAAAGGTAACAGTGAAATTAATCTATAATGAACATCAACAATAAGCAGAGAAGGGGTCTTCCCTAGCTCCCTTAGTCATTTACAATATTTTATCAAACAACATAGGTGAGGAAGAAGGCTCTCTAATCAGAGAAACAAAGATTACAATTGCCTTGGGAATCAGTCGCAAGTCCCATTGCTTTAAGACTCAAAATAATTCAGAGTTCCACCAGCTTAGATTTTTATTTATTTATATTTATTTATTTATTTTGAGACACAGTCTTGCTCTGTCACCCTGGTAGACGGCAGTGGCATCATTATAGCTCACTGCAACCCCAAACTCCTGGGATCAAGAGATCCTCCTGCCTCAGTCTCTCAAGTAGCTGGGACTACAGGCGCACCTTGCAACACCTGGCCAATTTCCACCCTCCCACCCCTTGCTGAGGCTAGCCTCAAACTCCTGCCCTCAAGCAATCCCACCTCAGCCTCCCAGAGTGCTAGGATTACAGGCTCCCTCTTGAGCCTCACCAGCTTAGATTTCCAAAAAACTCACTTTCACAGCCATTTCCTCCTGTCCTTTTTTTCAAGATGGACGGATCCCCGGACCTGAACTGTTATCCTTGTACCCCTGGGAGGGTGTGTGACCCTGTCCTGTTTGGAAAACCCATCCTGCTCTTTCCTTTTTACCCGTAATTAGTGTCAGATCATCTCTGTGCTTTGCTCAGATTCCCTTCCCTCTGGGGTTGAGGAAAAGGAAACACATCTGACCCATCTATGTGTGTTTGCGAAACAAGCAACAGCAAATAGTCATTTCAGTTCCTAGGCATTAGGCTCACACAGGGTGGAGAAAACAAAGCCCTTCAAGGGGAATATTTCTGAACAGATCACAGAGAATTAAATTCCCTAAAAGTAACAGCTTTCCTACTCAAGAAAATTTAAAATGTTTCTAGTTAAATCATTCGCTTGGCCGGGTGCAGTGGCTCGTGCCTGTAATCCTAGCACTCTGGGAGGCTGAGGCAGGAGGATAGTTTGAGCTCAGGAGTTTGAGACCAGCCTGAGCAAAAGCGAGACCCCGTCTCTACTAAAAATAGAAAGAAATTACTTGGACAGCTAAAAATATATAGAAAAAATTAGCCGGCCACGGTGGTGCATGCCTGTAGTCCCAGCTACTCGAGAGACTGAGGCAGAAGGATCGCTTGAGCCCAGGAGTTTGAGGTTGCTGTGAGCTAGGCTGATGCCATGGCACTCTAGCCCAGGCAACAGAGTGAGACTCTGTCTCAAAAAAAAAAAAATCATTCCTTTATCGAGCCACCCAATGTTTTCTTGTAATATCGATGATCCTATTAATTATTTAATTACCCTGATGTTCTTTAATTAATGCATACCAAGTAGTGTGGCACTTTAGCTTCTGTAGCCTTGAACTCCTGGGATCAAGTGATCCTCCTGCCTCAGCCTCCCCCAACTAGCTGGCTCCCCACTTGCACTTAATTGTTTAAAATGTTTCCTTTAAAAACCAAAGAACACTTTTCCCCCTCTAAACAGCCTGAGTTGATCCATGAAAATGGTTCACTATTTACCTGACCCAGAAAAACTCCACAAAGTCATGCAAATTAAGAGGTTGACATCTTCCTGTTCACTTCAAGAACACTCCTGAAGCTGCCCAGGCCCTCAAGGGTATGCAAATAAAAAAAGTCACCAAGTATCCAAAAGATGTCCCTTGATTGAAACAACATGTACCATTCTACTGTTAGTAGGGTGGAGTTGGTAGGTGTGCCCAGGTCAAACAGTGGGGCTGGACACAGGGTCTGTGGCCAAAAAGAGCACTGAATTTTTGCTGCACATGCCTAAAAATGCAGAAAGTAATGTTGAACTTAAGAGATTAGACGTAGATTCTCTGGTCATCGAGCACATGCAGGTGAAAAAAGCACCTGAGATTCGACAATGGATGTGCAAAGGTCATGGTCAAATCGACCCTTCCATGAGCTTCCCCTGCCACATTGAGATGGTCATTACTGAAAAGGATCAAATTGTTCCTAACCCAGAAGAGGAAGCTGCACAGAAGAAAAAGATATCCCAGGGCTGATGAGGTGGCTCACGCCTGTAATCCTAGCACTCTGGGAGGCCGAGGCGGGCGGATCACTTCAGCTCAGAAGTTCGAAACCAGCCTGAGCAAGAGCGAGACCCCCGTCTCTACTAAAAA
>VBSM01003225.1:4168389-4182453 GCA_008086735.1 Cheirogaleus medius | reverse complement strand
TCAAAAAAAAAACAAAACAAAAAAACAAGTTGTCGAGGCTTAGGAGTTCTTTATGTGTTCTTAATATTAAGAGCTTGCCAGACATATGATTTGTGAATATTTTCTGCAGTTTCATGGACTGCCTTTTCCATCTGTTGTTAATGTCCTCTAAGACACAAATATTGTTAATTTCAATAAATCATACTTGCTTTTTTGTTAAGACTGGCCCTCTGGAATTTTTACCTCTCAATTTGTCCAGGCCAGGTGCGGTGGCTCACGCCTGTAATCCTAGCACTCTGGGAGGCCGAGGTGGGAGGATTGTTCAAGGTCAGGAGTTCGAAACCAGCATGAGTAAGAGTGAGACCCCGTCTCTACTAAAAATACAAAGAAATTAATTGGCCAACTAAAAATAGATAGAAAAAATTAGCCAGGCATGGTGGCGCAGGCCTGTAGTCCCAGCTACTAGGGAGGCTGAGGCAGGAGGATCACTGGAGCCCAGGAGGATCACTTGAGCCCAGGAGTTTGAGGTTGCTGTGAGCTAGGCTGACGCCATGGCACTCTAGCCAGAGCAACAGAGTGAAACTCTATCTCAAAAAAAAAAAAAAATTGTCCAAAATATCTTGAGGATATGCATTCTCACAATTGTTAATACTAACTCTGTTCTACACATTAATTAGTAGGATATTGTTATGACCGGTGGTACAGACTCAATGTACAAAGAGGTATTAAGGGCGATGCAGGCAGTACATCTTTCTCCCTGGATTCACCAATAAGACACGTTTTCCTATTCTGCTCTTGCTTTACCCAGTAGTTCTATTCTACCATCAGAATTACTTTGTGGGAGGAAGTGAGTGTAGCCAGAGAGTAAGAGTCTGATGACCAAATGATGGAACAAATGTTTGGAATCCACAGCATTATATGAACTTCTTAGCAATAGAGCATAGGTCCCCAGGGCTGTGAATCTCACCTATCCTCCTCTACACATGTGGGATGTTTCAGGACTCAGTGACCTTTGAGGATGTGGCTGTGAACTTCACCCTGGAGGAGTGGGCTTTGCTGGATCCTTTCCAGAAGAATCTCTACAGAGATGTGATGTGGGAAACTTTGAGGAACCTGGCTGCTATAGGTAAGGGTGACAATATTCCTTCACTTAGTGAATTAGAGAACAAGTGTTTCTTGTTCATCAATGCTGTTTTGTGATTTGGAATATGGACAGGGCAAACTTTGGTGTATAAATCAGGCATGACTCCAGTGTACAATGAACATAGAATCTAATAGTTTTTTCATAATTGTAATAATTCGGGCCTATATTTCTGGGTCTGTATTTTAGGAAAAAAATGGAAAGACCAGAACATTGAAGATCAGTGTAAAAATCCCAGGAGAAAACTAAGGTAATTTATACTAACATTACAAAGCAATGTCTCTCAAGAAAATCTTAGCATGTCAGGAAATGTTAAAAACAGGGAAACAAAACAAATAAGCCCAATATCAAATTTATTTATCCTTAGAAAATTTTTTCTGAGAACATATTCTTAAATTTGACACAGATGTTTGTTGTTTGTGAATAGTTTACCTTGAGATAGTATTAAGAAACTGTATATAGGCCAGGTGCGGTGGCTCACGCCTGTAATCCTAGCACTCTGGGAGGCCGAGGTGGGAGGATCACTCAAGGTCAGTGGTTCGAAACCAGCCTGAGCAAGAGCGAGACCTCGTCTCTACTAAAAATAGAAAGAAATTAATTAGCCAACTAAAAATATACATAGAAAAAATTAGCCAGGCATGGTGGCGCATGCCTGTAGTCCCAGCTATTCGGGAGGCTGAGGCAGGAGGATTGCTTGAGCCCAGGAGTTTGAGGTTGCTGTGAGCTAGGCTGATGCCACGGCACTCTAGCCTGGGCAACAGAGTGAGACTCTGTCTCAAAAACAAACAAACAAACAAACAAACTGTATATAAATATGGGTTTTTTTTTCATAGTTGATATAGACTAGCTATCTTACAGAGCATTTGGTCCATTCAGGTTGGACAATTCATACAGTACAGAAAGCCTCACCTTTCCTTGAGAATGTTAAAGATGCAAGTAGAATACTTACTAAAAAATAAGAAATCATTTATAAACAGAGCCTTAATGTGCTTCTCATTTTCTATAGAAGTCTTATTAAGGAGAAAGTCTGTGAAAGTAAAGAAGGTAGTCAATGTGGAGAAACTTTCAACCAGGTTGCAGATGATGTGATGAACAAGAAAACTCCACCTGGAGTAAAACTATGTGAAAGCAGTATGTTTGGAAAAGTCTCCATTGATCATCATACTTTTAATGGGCTCATTAGGGCTGACACTGCACACAAACCATCTGAGTATAAGGGATGTGGACAAAAGCCATATACACATAAGCAGCATGAGAAAGCCTTCAGTTATTGGCATTCGTTTGGAACATGTGAAAGGTCTCCTGCTGGAAAGAAACCCTATGAGTGTAAGGAATGTGGAAAAACCTTCAATTCTCTCACAGGCTTTCGAAATCACATGGTAATGCACAGTGGAGAGGGACCTCATAAATGTATGCTTTGTGGAAGAGCGTTTGCTTTTCTCAGTTTATATCGTAAACATGAAAGAACTCACACTGGAGAGAAACCATATAAATGTAAACAATGTGGTAAAGCTTTCCGTACCTCTGGTTCGGTACGAGTACATGAAATAACTCACACCGGAGAGAAGCCATATGAATGTAAGGAGTGTGGAAAAGCCTTCATTCATTTCAGTTCCATGCTTATACATGAAAGAACACACACTGGAGAAAAACCCTATGAATGTGAGCAATGTGGGAAAGCATTTGCTCAGCGGAGGAGCATTCAGTGGCACATGAGAATGCACAGTGGAGACAGACCTCATGAATGTAAGATATGTGGGAAAGCCTTTTATTCTCCCAAGTCATTTCAAACACATGAAAGAAGTCACAATGGAAAGAAACCGTATGAATGTAAACAATGCGGTAAAGCCTTCAGTTCTTCCACTTCCTTGCGATATCATGAAAGAATTCACACTGGAGAGAAACCCTATAAATGTAAGTTCTGTGGTAAGGCTTTCAGGTCTGCCAAGAATCTTCAACTACATGAAAGGACACACACTGGCAAGAAGCCATATGAATGTAAGGAATGTGGGAAGGCATTTAATTTTCCCAGTTCCCTTCATATTCATGAAAGGACTCACACTGGACAAAAACCCTACGAATGTAAGCAATGTGGGAAAGCATTTCATTGTGTCCCTTCCTTTCGTAAACATGAAAGGACTCACACTGGAGAGAAACCCTATGAATGTAAACAATGTGGTAAAGCCTTTAGTTGTTCCACTTCCTTTAAATATCATGAAAGGACCCACACTGGAGAGAAACCCTATAAATGTAAGCACTGTGGTAAAGCCTTCAGGTCTTCCAAGTGGATTCGAATACATGAAAGGACTCACACTGGAGAGAAACCCTATGAATGTAAACAATGTGGTAAAGCCTTCAGGTCTTCCACTGCCTTTCGAAATCATGAAAGGACTCACACTGGAGAGAAACCCTATAAATGTAAGCATTGTGGTAAAGCCTTCATGTCTGCCAAGTGCGTTCGAATACATGAAAGAATTCATACTGGAGAGAAACCCTATGAATGTAAGACATGTGGGAAAGCCTTTATTCGTTCTAGTGTCTGTCGAAGACATGAAAAAACTCATGCTGTTAATGTATAAGAGAAATCCTATTACTGTAAGGAATTTGGAAAGCAGTCAGTTTTCCCAGTTTCTTTCAAATACCAAATAATAGAATGGAGAAACACTGTATGAGATAATTGACTTTGGAGAAGAGAGATCTGTGATAGGATAATAAAGTCTAGAGTTGGAATTGAATAATTCCATGATACAATTCACCAATAGCTGATTTATGTGAGATTTTGAAGGCAGGCATCAGTCACACTTTAGACAGCGAGACAGCCAGATTCATACGGGTTGTACAGATACCTGCTTCAGACCCATTTTCCTGAATCCTTGGCTTGCCCATCAAAGAGTATCCTTGAATCACATTACTTTCATTTGCTCAGGCGTATAGTTTCCAAAGATGTTCCTAGAAGTTCCACATTAAAGATCCATCTCTGGTAGTGTGGAAATTGAAGAGAATTGAAAGAAGAGTAAAAAAGTTTTGAGAAAACAAAAAGATTTTGCAGTTGGCTTTTTCTCAGTCATTATAATGTCTTTACCAGAGAGCTGATTCCACCTGTCATGGGTGGGAATACTCTCACGCTCCACTCCCCTAGTCTGTGGGTTGAATTGTTATAAGGGATAATTTGTTATGCAGACTTCATTGTTCCCACTGGTAGTGACTGTGTTCTTGAATCAGCATGACGCCTGCAATGCTGCCATCACAAACAACTGGATGGAAGCTTCTTTTTCTACTGCAACATGCAGGGACTGCCCTCACCCAGAACTTTCATGTGAGAATGAGCACCTTCCTCTTATCAGGAAATTTTATGTTTTTACTATTATCCACAGCGAAATGTAATGCCTCTGTTCATTTTCAATTATGTTTGATTTAATATCATGAAACATGTATGTGTGTGTGTGTGTGTTTTGTTTGTTTTTTGGCCACCAAGATTTCTGTACGTTTCCTAGAAATATGAATTGTCTTTAACAACTTTTTTTTTTTTTTTTTTGAGACAGAGTCTCACTCTGTTGCCCGGGCTAGAGTGAGTGCCGTGGCATCAGCCTGGCTCACAGCAACCTCAAACTCCTGGGCTCGAGCAATCCTCCTGCCTCAGCCTCCCAAGTAGCTGGGACTACAGGCATGCACCACCATGCCCGGCTCATTTTTTCTATATATTTTTAGTTGGCCAATTAATTGCTTTCTATTTATAGTAGAGACGGGGTCTCGCTCTTGCTCAGGCTGGTTTCGAACTCCTGAGCTTGAGCGATCCGCCCGCCTCGGCCTCCCAGAGAGCTAGGATTACAGGCGTGAGCCACCGCGCCCGGCCTAACAACTTTTATACTAACAAATGTTATGCTCTTTTTCAATTACTGAGGCAATATATTAAAATGTCTTATTGCCATCATTGGTTAGATCAAGTTATAATAATACCAAATTATTCCTTTGACATTGTGAGTCCATAGTACTATGTGTGTAAACTTCATTTTTTTGAGTTGTAAATTTTACTTTTCATGTTATATGCTTACTATTTTTATCTTATCTACAACTTTCCTTCACTCATAATCCGAGAATCTAAATCATATTGTTATGAGTGCTCTATTGTCAAAGATCACAAGTACCATACCTGTTGCCAAAGAGGGTATAATAAATTGTAGTAATAAATATGACTGTGAGCCATAAATGATTGTGGAATAGATCAGTAAGAGGGTTCTCAATAGAATTTCTTATAAGATTTGGGTTTTAAGTGCACTGATTGCTATTCAAGGGATTGAGTCATTTCTGTGTATTGAATGCTCTCAGGATGTGAACTTAATTCTACCCTAGCATAATGATTGTTGCCTAGAAGGCAGAAAAATGGAATGGAGGTATCCCTAAATGATTAGAATTGCCAGTTAGTCACAATATCAGAAGAGGGGAATTTTGGTCACATGTTTGATTTGGAATGTACTATTCTATTAAATTTAGAGACATTTGCAGAATGTCCTTGTTTTTGTCTTGATCCGTCATGATCACTGAGGAGCTTTGTCTCATGTTGCACGTGTCTGATGTCTTTCTCTCCAACAGCATAAGACTTGTCCTTGTGGTGAGGGGAGGCCAGCTCCCAGACTTCCAGGCATGTTTTTACCCTACTTATTCTCTAAACGCCAAAATACTTGTGACAATGTATAGACCCTGTTTTCCATAAAAACCTCAATTGAAATACACAAATTCACTCATTCCTTAGTGAGCTTTGTAATTTTTTTTAGAAATTTTAATTGAGTTAAGTGAGACCAATATGTTACATAATTGTCTGAATACAAGCCTTGGTAGGAACAAAATCAGCATCACTAAGTAACCCTTTCCTGTTCAGATAATATGCTCTAGATGCGAATTTGTACGTAGCCCTCTTATACCAGGACTATATTGTAAAAGGCAACATGGTTAAGTTAATTTTATATATTATACAGTGGCATGGAACGATCTAGTCACTTTTTTTTTTTTTTTTTGAGGCAAAGTCTGTCTCTGTTGCCCCGGCTAAAGTGCCATGGCGTTAGCCTAACTCACAGCAACCTCAAACTCCTGAGCTCAAGCAATCCTCCTGCCTCAGCCTCCTGAGTAGCTGGGACTATAGGCATGCACCACCATTCCTGGCTAATTTTTCCTATATATTTTTAGTTGGCCAATTAATTTCTTTCTATTTTTAGTAGAGACGGGGTTTCACTCTTGCTCAGGCTGGTTTCGAACTCCTGACCTTGAGCGAGTGCTATGATTACAGACGTGAGCCACCACGGCTAGCCCCAATCATTTCTTGAAGGCGCCAGTCAAGCTCTTCCAAAAGGCCTATTTGAAACTTTTTATAGTCAAAACCCAGGTACCACAGGACAGAGCAGCCATCAGTGAACAAAATGTGGAGGTGACATGTCCAGCCTCAGATGATGTGTCTACATGAGTGATTTTTAGTTGTCCAGCTAATTTCTTTCTATTTTTAGTAGAGATAGGGTCTCGCTCTTGCTCAGGCTAGTCTCAAACTCCTGAGCTCAAATGATCTGCCCGCCTTGGCCTCCCAGAGTGCTAGGATTACAGGTATGAGCCACCTCACCCCGCCAAGTGGTATTCTTAAACACACAAAAATCACTGCATGAGTGTCCCATCTCTATGAAAAGAATTAAAAATGATGGTTTAAGGAAGAGTCGAAACCTCCCCTTGGACTCTCCTTTCTTAACGTGACACAAACATCACAGCTGAGCCTCCCAGATATTCTTCTCCACAACGCGGTACAGGCTACCCAGAGAGGCAGGCACAACACCGCTGGCATCGCCAAGTCTCCTGAAACATGTGCCAGTGAGCTCTGCAGTGTTCCTCACTGAAAAAAGAAGAGCTTTTTTTGTTTGGCCTCCTCCTATGATAGCCCCAGTGTGGAAAGACAAGAAAATGACACTGAGGAGCCTGGGGGAGGGAGGGAATTCACAGTTCTCAGGCAAGACTTGAACCTATGACCTCACTGTGTGCACATCAGGTGGGGGAGAGGGACAGGTTTATCTCTGCTGCAGCGGTTCTCAGCCCAGGGCCAGCACTCCTGATGTGGTAGTTGCAGAACAGTCAGGTCACAATGGCCTAAACCAGCACTCTCTCCTCAAGACAAAGCGACATGGGTGAAACTAACCGAAATGTACTCAAGGCTGCAGAGCAAAGCCCAGTACAGAAAGGAGAGGCCTCCCCTGGCTCTGGGACTCTCCCCAACCCCTTGGGCTCTGGACAATTGGTTACAAACTGACTGGCTTCCTCCCCTTTCTTACCCACTCTCTTTTAGGTAGGAAGCTGTTTTTCAGAAAATTTAATCACCTGTGATTTGTTCAGAAATATTCCCCCTGAAGGCCTCTGATCTCTCAACCATGTGCGAGCCTAATTCTAGAAGGTGAAATGACTAATTGCTGCTGCCTGTTTCACAAACACACAGGAATAACTTAAATGTGCCGCTTTTTCCTCAACTCCAGAGGGAGGAAGGACACTGTGAGCAAAGCACAGAGATGATCCAACCCTAATTACACACCAAGGGGAAAGAGAGCAGGATGGGTTTTCCAAACAGGACAGGGTCACACACCCTTCCACAGGGACAAGGATAGCAGTCAAGGTCCTGGCCCAGGGATCCCTTCACCTTGAAGAAAAAATAAGGTGGAAAGGTTCAGGAAATGTGACCTGAAGTCTGTTAGGGGCTGTGAAAATGAATAATTCAAACTCTAAAGCAATGTGATTATTGGGTGAGAGTTACATGACCTTCCTTTCTGTGATTAGAGATTAGCCTTCTTCTTCCTTACCTACATTGCTTTGTATAATGTTGTAAATGACTAAAGTGACTCAGAGAAGACCAATGTGTACTGCTGATCTTCATTATGAAACTGCCTGTATTAAAGCAATATAGTAACATAAGGCAGGAACTGTGGTAGAAGTCTGCTTTCTGTAGAAGTATAGGCGTAGCTTAGAGTTAGGCAGCCATAGCTTGCCTTCCTTTTGTTGCTTACTGCTCAGGAGTCATGTATTCGTGGCTGTCATAAGATTTATATCTTCCCTAATCAGTTCTGTAGATAACGGCGCTACTGTAAAATCTAAGACTGCTCTTGCTCTGTCGCCCTGGCTAGAGTGTAGTGGCGTCATCATGGCTCACTGTAACCTCAAACTTCTGGGCTCAAGCGATCCTCCTGCCTCAGCATCCCGAGTAGCTGGGACTCCAGGTACATGCCACCATGCCTGGCTAATTTTTCTATTTTTTTTGTGGAGACGGGGTCTTGCTCTTGTTCAGGCTGGTCTTGAACTGAACTCAAGCAGTCATCCCACCTTGGCCTTCCAGAAGAGTGTGAGCCACCACACCTGGCTCTAAGACTGGTTTTTGAGATATCTTCCAGACTTTGCATTCCTGCATTTGGGTGGACCAACCGAGCCCAACCAGACCAGGGGCCATACCTCCACACTTAGGAACTGACTGAAGACGTCTTGCAACTCTCTAACTAGCAACCGCCTCAGCACAAGCCTATGGGTTCTTCCCCAGCCATTCAGCAGACCCAATTCCCTGGACCTTTGCCCACCAAACTATCATTAAAATCCCTGGCCCCAAAATTCTCAGGCAGGCAGACTTGAGAAATTTCTCCTGTTAGTGGTCTAATCACTTTGGGCTCTGCAATATTGGAACCATCCCTATGAAAATAATGTAGAGCCACAAGGTACAAATAGTAATCAAAGTCTGATTTTTGTAAAATTATCGGTATAGCCAGAAGTTAACCAGCCATTGTTCCCTAATTCCCTTGCTGCTGTTTTTGGGCATGACTTAATGGCACTATCCTCCATGACAGGTGCAAGATTAGTGACTCCTTCCCACTACTTCTACAGAAAACATTTGCTGTCATAAATCCCAGGACTTGTGATTCTATAGATAACATTGCTGTTGCAAATCTTAAGACTAGTCTTTGAAGGGTTTTTCAGACTCTATGATGACACCACTGCACTCTAGCCTGGGTGACAGAGCAAGACCCTTTCTCAATGAAAACAATAAAGATGGAATATTAAATATATGCTTTTAAACTGGGAAGGAAATGAAACCTGCTAAAAGAAAATAAGTGTAGGCTGGGCACAGTGGCTTGCACCTGTAGTCCCAGCTACTCAGGAGGCTGAGGCAGGAGGATCACCTGAGCCCAGGAGTTCAAGGCTGCAGTGAGCTATGATGAGGCTACTGCACTCTTGCCCAGGGGACAGAACAAGACCCTGTCTCCCCCCAGAAAAAATAAGAAAAGATAGTAAAAGAAGGAAGCAGCATTGCAAACAAACTATAACTTGTTTTCTGCTTATATAAGAAATACCTTTTTAAATGAAGTTGAATATTTTATTTTGCTGAAAAGCTGTTGTTTCACTGTATAAACCAGCACCAGCAAATGCAGTATATTGCAAAATTAAGATAGTATGGTTTTTCATTTGACACTATACAACCCAGAAAACCTTCTCTGCTTCCAGTTATTTCCAATGGAAAGATCATTCAGTATTTTGACCCCAATCCAGGTAGAGATATAAGCAAGTTACAATATTCTACAAGGCATAAGATAACAATGTTGTCCTTGAATTACATAATTTTTATAACTAGTTTTTACCACGCATAATTTCATGAATTCTGAATACTAAAGCCTAGTCTAAAAATCATAGGGTATTGTGCAAAAGATGCATGTTGTGTTTATCTGCAACCATTATAAAGTTAAGGGGTATTTTCTTCCACTAGTAGTGCTGAGAATACTTGCTATTTTACGTCTTCTATCCACCACTAACATAAGACCACAGTGCTGGCTTAAGTTGTTGCATATTACTTTATTTAGAGGTTCCAATTCCACTCCTCAATAGATTTTACGAATCTATTCACAGATGCCACTTCCCCCATTAGTTTATCTAGTTCAGAAGGGTTACCCAGGGTCATGCTGATCAGCCAACTTCTTTATAACAAGATTCGTTGACAAATCCCGGATTTCCTGCAAGAGCTTCATTCATTTCAGTTACTTCTCCTGATAGAGGAAAACAGAGTTCACTAGCAGCTTGCACACTTTCCAAAGCACCAAACTCATCTTGTTTGTTTATTTTATCCCAAGTTCAGGCAGACTACAGTAAACAACATCTCCCAAAGATCGCTGTGCAAAATCACTGAGGCCCACTCTTCCAATACCGTTTTCTGTCGCTATCCACTCATCTTTCTCTGTGAATTTGGACACTGAGGGCAGAGCGGTCCCTGCGCAGCGTCTGGAGGACGACGTCCCCAGCTGCTAGGGCTGGAGGAGAGGCCCTTGGTGGGCACCGAGGCCCGCGCACCCGCTGCAGGCCACAGCGGCACGCTCTGCGCCGCTCACAGCGACGTGTTCGCAGAACAGTAATTTGACTTTCACCTTTGCAGCACTGAGTCCATTTCTCGGGAGTCTGTGTTTTCTCGAATGGCGATTTCCAACTTTTTGCTCGAATAAACTCTTTAAAAGTGAATTCTGATCCTATCCATTGTTTCGGGTTGACAGGGCACACACGGTCACAACATCCCCACCGCAGCCCCCTAGCTCCTGGCTCCCCCTCCTGGGCCGCGCACAAACAAATGCTGTCCCCATACCCTTCCCTCTAACCCCCCTCCCAGCTCCCTAAGTAGCCCCAGTCGCCTTGGGTCCCCGCGACACACCCAGACTCGCCTCTCAAACTCTCTGGCCTGTCCCTCCAGGGCGCCCCCACCCGCAGTCTGAACGATCCAGCCACGCTCTGAACTTCACCCCGCACCGACGCCCCATCCCCTCCCGCCCCGCACCGACGCCCCTCCCCCACACACTCTCTCTTGGCTGCGCGCCAAACCCCAGCCCCACTTCCTCCTCCCGGCGCCGCCTCTCCCGCCCACAGCAGCAAATCCCCGCGCCCCGGGCCCCGGCAGAGCCAACGCCCCTTTCCTCCCCCACCCCGGCTCCAAGCTAAGCTCCAGACTCGCCGCAAGACCTGTTCGGATACCCCGACTACCCTCTCCCGGGGTCCCGGGCCAGCGAGCCAGTTCTGCTGCGGGGCCCAGGCCCCCACCTGATCGGCCGCCCCTAGCTCCCCGCCCGCATCTGGCTCTGCAACCTCCTCCCCGCCCCGGCCCACCCGGCCACCGTGTGCCCGGGCCCCGCGTGCAGATGCGGTTGCGGGGTTCGGTGCTTTCTGAGGTTGTAGCTCTGGGGCTGGGTCCGTTTTCTTGACAGTGTTTTGGTGGTGGCACGCGTAGGGTCGCGGCGGTCAGGTTGTGATTTCAGTAATTTCCAATATGAAGAATATCTGCGAAGGTCAGATTCAGAGAAAGACTTGTTTGGGGTTTCTCCTGGAGAAAGGGTTAATGAATTTGACAGTTTACTTAGGTCAGAAGCTGAAGTTTCCTCCCTGTGAGGCGGGGACTGGAGGGAAGGGGGGAAGCCCTGGCCACGCCTCGTCCCACACTCCCGACCCCAGGAGAACATGGGGCCCCCTGTCCTGGTCCAGTCTGGCCTGGCCGGGGTCCCCTCCTGCTTGCGACAGGAGAGTCTGGAACCCCTTGCACACACTTGTGAGCACTTCCAGGAGGAAGGAGCAGGAACAGGCAGCCCATTGGGTGAGGAAGAGGCGACAATACCCCTTCTACCAGTGTGCAGAAAGTTCCGCCGAATTGCAAACATGGGCGCAGGGCGCAGGGGGCGGGAGCTGTGCCTTAGAGAGGCTGTGGCTACGACCTGTCAGTCAGTCTCCGCAGGTTCCGGTTCCCCATCGCTTCACCTGTCTGTCAAGACGGAGGGGGCGGGGGCGGGAACCCTATCCAATCAGGGGCGACGGGGCGGGTCCCCGTGAACAGCACATTCAAACGGGCGGGGGAAGCAGGAGGTGACCTTTAACCTCTCTGCACTCTCCAGTGGGTTGCTTTGCAGCACTTCAGGTTTGGGGTTC
This sequence comes from Cheirogaleus medius, assembly GCA_008086735.1. Taxonomy (NCBI): domain Eukaryota; kingdom Metazoa; phylum Chordata; class Mammalia; order Primates; family Cheirogaleidae; genus Cheirogaleus; species Cheirogaleus medius. Next base: position 4,170,380 of record VBSM01003225.1, on the reverse strand, counting down.
GCCTCTGCAGGAGTCCCCAGGTGCCTCCACCACAGCTTCTGTCGCGCCGCCACCTGCGCTGTGGCCTGCAGTGGTCGCGGGAGCCGCTGGGAGGACGCTGGGACACCTGGAGGCCGGGAAATGGTGAGTGTGCGGGGCCGGGAGTCCCCAAACCAGGAGCAGGGGCTGGTTGGAACCGGCTGGAACCGGCTGTGGCGGGACTCGGGCCTCTCCATGGTCCGCTCTGGAGTGTGCGGACTCGGGTCGCCGCTGGTGCAGCTCGGCCCTCGGTCCCTCCGGCCCGCGGGGTGCGGCTGGGCCGGCAGTAGTGTCCCCGGGCGACCTGTCAGGTCCCTGCGCGGCGACCTCGGCCCCGGCGCCCTCTCTGGGCAGCTCCGCGTGTCCCCAGTTTGTGCGGGGACGGCGGGAGGGTCGTGGGGGAGGGTCCCGACTGGGTGTGCGGGGGAGGGGTGGCTGCGGTCTGTAGGGTCTCCAGTCTCTTCTTTCTCCTCTTAAAAACTAAATTGAGGCCTTGTGGTTAACGGAAAAAAGCAAAACTCTCTAAATAGGTTGATTCTCTGCAGAAAATGAGGGGCAGAAACCTAAGAATCCTTGAACGAGGCAGTTTGTTTTGATACATTCCAGGAGGACAGAAAGTGCAGGTAAAATCAAATCAATACATGGACAGTATATATTGGTTTGGCCCCCAAAAGAGGGACATCTGGAAGCGGGGGTTTACAAACTCTAGGTGAGTTTGGGGGTTCTTTCGTTGGCAGTAGGTGGAGAGTGTTAAGCTTTGTCTGAAAATCAGAAGGAAGGAATGCTTAAGTTAAAATAAGAGAGTCTATTACCTGTCATGTGATACCATGCCTGCAAACCCAAAAAACAGCAACAACAAAAAAACCCTGTTTAACTAGATTTTATGGCTTGTAAGGCTGACTTAATCCTTGCCTTGCATGGCCTTAGGTCTTGTTTTTAATTTGTTAAATTATTGCCACACAAAGTCTTGATTTTGTTAGTGTTAAGATTTGTTTTAACATTAATGTTGGTCAATTACATATAAACTCCGAGAAGGAGATGGTCTAACAAGGAGCGTCCGACCTCTCTTCCCATCAGGGCTGGGAACTCAGTGTTAAGGTTTTCCTGGGGCCCTTTTGGCCAAGAGATCTGTTTGGTGGTCTGTTCAGTCAATTGGGGGCTTTAGGATTTACTTTTAGTTCACAGGTTGAAGGAAATGTTTTTATAAGGTGTATGAGGGGCCAACCCAGATTAAATACTTGGTGACAGTTATGTAGTGGCCTTATTTGGACTTGTCACCCTGAAATTAGCAAAAGGATCAGAATCCAGTTATTTATTTTTTTAAATTGAGACAGGGTCTCATTTTGTTGCCTGGGCTAGAGTGCAGTGGTGTCATCTTAGCTCACAGCAACCTCAAACTCCTGGTCTCAAGCGATCCTATTGCCTCAGCCTCCTGAGTAGCTGGGACTACAGGTGCACCCCACCACACCTGGCTAATTTTTCTATTTTTTGTAGACACAGGGTCTCATTCTTGCTTGGGCTGGCTTCAAATTCCTGACTTCAAGCCATCTTCCTGCCTCGGCCTTCCAAAATGCTAGGATTACTGGTGTGAGCCACCGCCCCCAGCCAGAATCCAGTTTTAAAGATTTTATTCAAGCAAAAACTTGGGTATGGCCATTTGGGAAAACACAGTCTCCAGTAAAATGGGCTCAGTGCTCCAAAGTTAAAAGTGAAATTCTTGCTTATGTAGGCAAAAGCCAATAAAAGGTAACAGGATTACAACATTTTGCATGCAAGGCTGGTTTATGGGGTATTAGAGTTTAATTAGTTACAATTTGTGTTTTTTCCCATGGAATTCAGATTTCTTGCTGCTCAGGTTTCCCTCCCACACTGCCTTGGAGTGAGCCACCCTGGGCTCCATCTGCAGGGTCAGGGTGGGGCCCAAGCTTGGGAATGTGCTGACCTGTGGGAGTGTGGGGTCCCTTGTGAACTGG
>VBSM01003225.1:4117287-4128507 GCA_008086735.1 Cheirogaleus medius | reverse complement strand
AAAAAAAAAAAAAAAGGCTGCGCATGGTGGCATGTGCCTATGATCCAAGCTACTTGGGAGGGCGAGGAAGGAAGATCACTGAAGCCCAGTAAGTCAAGGCTGTAGTGAACTATTATCTATTATCCTCACTCTATTGACAGAGGAAGACCCTATCTCTTAAAAAAAAAAAAATTGAGGAACCTCTTACGGATATATCCCACAGTCAAATCAGTTAGGGCTGCAGTCATGCAAGTCATATTTGTTACTGCAATTTATTTTATCCTGTTTGACAACAGGTATGGTACTGCTGATCTTTGACAATAGTACACTCATGACAGCGTGATTTAACCTTTGCATTATGAGTCAAGTAAAGATTTGGATCAAGATAAAAACTGTCAGTGTATAAGCATGACAAGTAAAATTTCCAGGAGGAAAAAAAAATGTCTGAGGTTTTAAGCACATGACAATACCAACTTACATGATATAAAGTCGATCTGATCCATGATGGCAATGGGACATTGTTTTCTTAATTTTTTTATTCCAGCATATTATGGGGGTACAAATATTTAGATTACATATTGAATTGGCCCCACCCAAGGCAGAGCTTTAAGTGTGTCCATCCCCGAGATGGTGTACACCACACCCATTACGTGTATACATACTCATCCCCTCCTCCCTTTTCCCACCTGCCTGACACTTAATGAATGTTAGCACTATATGTGAACATAAGTGTCGATCAGTTAACCACTTCAGTACCAGCGTCGACTATAGTCGATAGCCACAGATGAACGCGCACAGTGACTTTAGCCGACAGCCGTGATATGAAGGCGCACAGCTGAGCGTTGACTTTAGCCGACAGTTGTGATATTTTTCTGATTTTTCATTTATCAAAATAAAATTGTGAACCTTTAAAAATAACGTAATGAAAACATATATGTATATGTTATCTATTCTGATTTACATTACAAGTAAAGCTGCCTGTAAAGTAAAACAAGCTTTCAGTGCTTTAAAGCTTTCCTCATCACACAAGAGCAAAACGGATTCGTCGTCAATGCACAGCACACACTATTGTGCGGACTATGAGTGCTGGCTGTGGGCAAGGGTTCGCGGCCGGTGAGCACCGTACCGAATTTGATGGTGAGTACATGTGGTCCTTGTTTTTCCATTCTTGGGGTACTTCACTTAGTAGAATGGGCTCCATCTCTATCCAGGATAATACAAGAGGTGCTAGATTACATTATTTTTTTTGTGGCTGAGAAGAACTCCATGGTATACATATACCATATGTTATTAATCTACTCATGTATTGATGGGCACTTGGGTTGTTTCCACATCTTTGCAATTGTGAATTGCGCTGCTATAAACATTCTAGTGTAGATGTCTTTTTTATAGATTATCTTTTTGTTCTTTTGGGTAGATTGCTGGATCAAATGATAGTATCTCTTTGAGGTATCTCCATATTACTTTCCACAGAGGTTGTACTGGTTTGCAGTCTCAGGCAATGAGACATTTTAATATGCCTTGTCAGGAAATGAAAAGGAGAATAACATTTGGTAGTATCAAATTGTTAAAAAGTAGTTAATTATTTCTAAGAAACATGTACAGAAAGCTTGGTAGCCACAAAAATATATATTATTTTTAATCACACAAAATCAAACTTAATTAAAAATGAGCTGAGAAGTTCTATTCAGCTGTGAATAACAGGAAACATTCCAAAACTCCTGATAAGAGGATGGTGCTCATTCCCACATGAAAGTTCTGGGTGAGACCGGTCACTACACAATGCAGAAGAGAAACAAGTTCCCATACAGTTAGTTTTGATGGTGGCATTATAGCTGTCATGCTGAACCAGAGTCACTACCAGTAGAACAAAGATGCCTCCAATACAAATCACACCTTACACAAATGCAGTCTATTGAGTAGGGGAGTAAGGCATAAGAGAATATTCACAGCTCTGACAGATATTTTTTTTTTCCTTTGTTCATTTCAGCTCAATTTCATTTTTTACCACAGATAAGTCTTTAACATGAGGTCCTGGGGACATCTCTGGAAACCTACACCTCTGAGCAAATAAAACTCAAGGGATTTTGAAGATACCCGATTGCCAAGGCAAGGAATCAAGAAAATGGGCTGCAAGCAAGTGTCCACACAACCTGTATTAACCTGTCACCCAGTATGGTGACTAAAATGTGATTAATGTCTTCCTCATGTAAGATTAGCTGTTGTCGAATTGTATCATGAAATCAATCATTCAACTCCAACTCTAGATTTTATTGTCCTATCACAGATCTCTTCCCAACTGAAAAGTAAACTATATCATCAGGTCTTTCTCCACTCCTCTCTGCTGTGCTTGAAAGGAACTGGGACAGCTGGGTACAGTGGCTCACTCCTGTAATCCTAGCACTCTGGGAGGCCAAGGTGGGAGGATTGCTTGAGCTCAGGAGTTTGAGACTAGCCTGAGCAAGAACGGGACCCCATCTCTATAAAAAATAGAAAAATTAGCCAAGTGTCATGGTGCACTCGTATAGTCCCAATTACTTGGGAGGCTTGCTTTAGCCTAGGATTTGAGGCTGCAGTGAGCTCTAACTGATGCCACTGCACTCTACCCAGGGCAAGAGAGCAAGATTCTGTCTCAAAAAAAAAAAAAAAGAAAGGAACTGGGACAACTGAATGTTTTCCTAATTCCTTATGTTAATTGGATTTTTCTCATATATTAATAGTATGAGTTCTTTCATGTTTTTGACAGGAACTGGAACGAATGAAGGCTTTTCCACATTCCTTACATTCATAAGGTTTCTCTCCAGTGTGAATTATTTCATGTATTCGAAAGTTCGTTGAAGATGTAAAGGCTTTATCACAATACTTACATTTATAGGGTTTCCCTTCAGTGTGAGACCTTTCATGTCTACGAAAGGAACTGACATAATGGAATGCTTTCCCACATTGCTGACATTCATAGGGTTTCTCTCCAGTGTGCATTCTTTCATGTATTCGAATGTACTTGGAACAGCTGAAGGCTTTACCACAGTGCTTACACTCATAGGGTTTCTCTCCAGTGTGCGTCCTTTCATGTATCCGAAAGGAAGTGGAACAACTGAAGGCTTTCCCACATTGCTTGCATTCATAGGGTTTCTCTCCAGTGTGAGTTTTGTCATGCTTTTGTAATGATCGGAGAGAATAAAAGGCTTTCCCACATATCTGACATTTATAAGGTCTATCTCCAGTGTGTATTCTCATGTGACATTCAAAGCTTACACGATGAGTAAATGCTTTCCCACATTCCTTACATTCATAGGGTTTTTCTCCAGTGTGAGTTATTTCATGACTGCGAAGGGAACTAGGACAGTTGAAGGCTTTCCCACATTCCTTACATTCATACGGCTTCTGGCCTGTGTGAATCCTTTCATGTCTATGAAAGGAACTGTAATGAATGAATTTTTTCCCACATTCCTTACACTGATAGGGCTTCTCTCCAGTATGAGTTCTTTCATGTGCTCGAACAGAACTGTACCAGCCAAAAGCTTTACCACATTGTTTACATTTATATGGTTTCTCTCCAGTGTGAATTATTTCATGTATGAGATATAAACTGAGAGAAGCAAAGTGTTTTCCACAAAACTTACATTTATGAGGTCCATCTCCACTATGCTTTACCATGTGTCTTCGAAAGTCTATGAGAGAAACGAAGGTTTGTCCACATTCCTTACAATCATAGGGTTTCTCTCCAGTGGGGGGCCCCTCACGTGTTCGAAAGGAGTAACGATAACTGAAGGCTTTCTCACGTTGCTTACGTGTGTATGGCTTTTTTCTATATTCCTGATACTCATATGGTTTGTGTCCAGTGTCAGCTCTGATATGTATATTCAAAGATGAATGACCAGTAGACACTTCTCCACACACACTCCTTTCACAAGGTTTTACTCCAGGAGTTTTCTTGTTTAGGATGTGATCTGGAACCTGGCTGAAGGCTGCTCCACACTGACTACTTTGTTGACTTTCAATGTGTCTCTCTCCCATAAGACTTCTGTAGAAAATGAGAAGCACATTATTACTGTTTATAAATGATTTTATATTTGTTAATAAGTGGCACTTGCATTTTTAACATTAACAGCATTGGTTTTCTTCTCTTTCTGGATTATTTGAACATGAATGGACAATAAGCTCTGTAAGATGGCCTAGCCATACCTATTATCAAAAAATAATATTGATATGGGGTTGCATAATACTATTATCAAGTAAATCCACAGACATTAAACATCTTTGTCACATTTAAGTATGCATTTTTAGAGAAAATTTTCTGAGAATAAAATAATTTGACCCTGGAGTTATTTGTTTTGTTTGCATGTTTTTAACATTTTCTGATATCCTAAAATTTTCTTTAAAGACGTTGCTTTGTCCTGTGAGTACAAATTACCTTAGATTTCTCCTGGGATTTTTGTACTGATCTTCAATGTTCTGGTCTTTCCATTTTGTTCCTAAATTGCAGACCCAGAAAAATAGGCATGAATTATTACAAAATCATGAAAAAATTACTAGATTTTATGTTCACGGTACACTGCAACAGTGACTAATTTATTCAAAGTATTTCATGTCCATATTCCAAATCACAAAACAGCCTTGATAAACAAGAAACTCTTGTTCTCTAATTCACTGAGTGAAGGAATGTTGTCACCCTTACCTACAGAGGCCAGGTTCTTCAAGGTTTCCTGCATCACATCTCTGTAGAGATTCTTCTGGGAAGGATCCAGCAAAGCCCACTCCTCCAGGGTGAAGTTCACAGCCACATCCTCAAAGGCCACTGAGTCCTGAAACATCCCACATGTGCAGAAGATAGTGGAGACTGATAGCATTGGTGACATATACTCTATTGGTAAGAAGTTTACAGGATGGTGGTGAGTCCAAGCATTTATTCCATGATTTTCTCAGACTCTTACTCTCTTTCTATACCCATGTCCTCTCATACAGCAATTCTGGTGCTAGTATATAACTGCTGGGTAGAGCAATAGCGAACAGGAAATCATGTGTTACTGGTGAATCCAGGGAGAAAGAAGGGCTGCCTGGGTCACCCCTAATGCCTCTTTGTACAGTGAATCTGTTGCACATGTTATAACAAAGTCCCACTAATTAGTGTGCAGAAAAATGTTAGCATTAGCAATCCTGAGACTGTATTCTTGAAAATGCTAGTTTCTCTGGATTAAGAAGTAGACATTTAAAAAAAAGAAAAGAAAAAAAAATGCTTGTGCACAAAGTTAAACCTTTCATGGTATTTTGGATGGGACTCTCCTACCCAACTGAAAAGAGTCATAACTTACTGAAATAGAATCCCATGAGCAGAACCTTTTGTGGGAAACAGTGCTGAGGTTAGAAAACCTAAATTTTAATTGGTGAATTGCTGAAGGCCAAATGGAGAGAAGGTAAAAATTGCAGCAGGCCCAGTCTTAAGATTATCCAGGAATGGTGATGCACACCTGTATTGCCCACTACTGGGGAGGCTGAGGCGGGAGAATCACCTGAGTCCCAAGAGTTCAAGGCTGCAGTGAGCTAAGATAAAACCACTGCACTCCAGCCTGAGCATTAGAGTGATATTAAGTCTCATGAAAGAAAAAAACAAAACAAATATGTTTTAAAATGTTTGTGCATCAGAGTACAGTATGAACAGAGGGAAAAAGGCAAGCCATGAAATTGCAGAAAATATTGACAAATCATTTCTCTGGCAAGGTCTTAATATGAAGAACACATAAATAACACCCATGACTACAAAAAAATAAAAATCAAGGATGTCTGATCTTGGAACCAATCTCACTGTTCAAACTGTAACAGTAACAGTCACTCCATCTTAATACTAAGTACTAATTTTTCCTTTTACAAAGCCTAATTGTGTGCTTGCTTAGTAAGTCCAGAAACTAGCCTTGAGCAACTAACTATAGAACCAAGGTTGTGGGACTCTTCCCCTCCCCGCTGGAGAAAAATGCTGAGCAGTTAACCTTCAATTCTATTATGTTAACCATCAGAACAAGTCATACTGACCTGCACATAGCCAGCCCCTCCCAGGCCTCCGTCCCCTTTATAAACCCTTTGGTCAGCGTGAGAAACTTGACCCAGCTTTTGCAACATTAGTCCACCATCTTCTCAGGTTGCCAGCTTTTGAATAAAAGGTGCTTTTCCTTTCACCAACCCTGCTCTCTCAAGTGTGGCTTTTGAGTGCTGAGCAGCTGATTCTGCACTAGGTTACAAATTTCTGGATCCACAAAGTGAGGTTGTGTGTTTCGGATGGTTTTAGCTCACCTGATTTACAAGGGACAGAGAAGTTGGCTGCAGCAGAGCAACAGCCAACTGTAAGCACCAGCTGCTCATGGCTAACTGACCCCGAGGATGGGAACCCAAGGATGTCCCAGCAGCTGCCAAGAATCTTTTACATCTTTGGATAATTCTCCTTTCCATCCCCTTCACAGAATCAGCTGTCTGCAATGCTTTATTGGTGAAAGGAAAATGGTAATTGGCCAGTCGACAGACTCAATTTAGAATTTGTGGGATAAGTCACTTCAGTGTATACAACTGGGAACTCCCTTCCATTCCATTTGGGGTTTTTCCTCAGAATAAGCCACTCTGTTCTTATTTCTGTTGGGGTACCCTGTTGGTCAGGGGAATAGTTGTTGGACTTTAACTCGATTTGTGAACCAGTTCATTTGCACTTGTTTGATTTGGGCTTCTATTTGAAACTTCTTGTATTTATTGGTATGTGGCATGTAAATGTGCTAACTATGAGAAAGGTCAAAGTGATGCCAAGTTTTCTAGGACTCCTGCTAGTTACATATTATGGCCTGTTCTTGTGTACATGTTTAAACTGATGGCCAAATTATATCAAGGAAAATTCAGAGGTCAAGTGATCACTCTGCCACAATAGGGTTAAAATGTAGAGTATGTTATGCTATTTTCTTTTCTACTTTGAATCTATAGTTGCTAAGCTATCAGTGTTGAGATAAAACTGCTAATTCAAGACTACTTAGAGATTAATATAAACACTGAAAGCTCATTTGAAACTGAAATAAAAAAGGTAAAAGAACTTTAGATGTGTTTATGTGTATGTATATGTATTATATGTTGTGTCTACATAGTACTAAATTGGCTTATAAATAAATGCATGCTCATAAATTAAGAAATCTAAATGCTTTTTAAGTTCTTATTATCTTAACCACTTCAGTACCGCGCTCACCGGCCGCGAAACCTTGCCCACAGCCGGCACTCACAGTCCTCAGGATAGTTTGTGCTATGCATTGACGACGAATCCGTTTTGCTCTTGTGTGATGAGGAAAGCTTTAAAGCACCGAAAGCTTGTTTTACTTTACAGGCAGCTTTACTCGTAATGTAAATCAGAATAGGTAACATATACACATGTTTTCATTACGTTGTTTTTAAAGGTTCACAATTTTATTTTGATAAATGAAAAATTAGAAAAGTCATATCCCGGCTGTTAGCTAAAGTCGCTGTGTGCGTTCATCTGTGGCTGTAGACTATAGTCGACACTGGGCTGTGCGCATTCATCTGTGGCTATCGACTATAGTCAACGCTGGTACCAAAGTGGTTAAGTGAATTACTGTTAGTTTACAATGACCTGTGATTCTATTTTGATCAAATGTTTTCAGCCTTTTAACATCTTTGACAAACGTTCTCAAGAGCAAATCAAAGCTATATCAAATATGTTAACTAACCCTTGTGCTGTTAAGTCACAGGGCCATGGCTCCTGGGTATCTAACATCAAACTCAAGTTAACCAAAGCCTGGTTTTCAGATCCAAGAGAAGACAACAATCTAAATGATACTGCTTTCATGAGGCAAAGAACCAGGCCTATATTCAGCAACAGTACGACTCATTTAATAATTTTGTTTCTGTCTAGATTAATATAATTTGTTACTAGATAATTTGAATGTTCAGCTACCTATAAGCTTCCTTTTCCTGTCATTATCAGAACTACACATGACTTATAACCTTTTTGTTTATTTCCTTGAGACAGAGTCTTGCTCTGTCACCCCAGGTAGTGTGTAGTGGCATCATCATTGCTCAATGCAACCTCAAACTCCTGAGCCCAAGTGATCCTTCCACCTCGGCCTCCCAGAGTGTTAGGATTACAGGAATGAGCTACCACGCCCAGCCAAAATGTGGCTAATTCTTTAAAGAGACTACAAAAAGCATTCTGATAGAAGAGTCCCTTAGGCTCAAATGGCTTTAACAAAACGCTTACGTTTTATATAGCAATTTCCTACAAGACTATAACTAAAACCAAGATTCTCAATGCCTATAGATAAGTATACTTTATAGCTTTGCTATGGCATTTATGTTGCTTAAAAGAGTTTAAAGGTTAATAAATGCCTGTCCATCTCCATTCCCATCGGGCCTAGGACATTTAACTGGCTGTAAGCCTTTTGACTCTGAAGTCCCCTTGGCCACAAGGGTTCCACCAAGGGCCTGGATGGAATAGGGCAGTTAGCCACACCACCCCAGCAATGACGGGACAAAAAACAAAAAAAGGCTGGCTATCAGTGCTGCCTGTGGCAAATCTTAGCCCAAATGTAGAAAATATATTAATAAAATCCATCTTCACTGACTAAATGGACCTCTTCCTGGGCCAGGAGACCCCAGACAAACTTTAAAACTGAGTTCCTGGCCACGAAGGAAAGAGATGATATCAACATTATCAGACACACCTCATTATACCTCCTCCCATTATTTTGAGACAAAGTCTCACTTTGTTGCCCAGGCTAGAGTGCCGTGGCATCAGCCTAGCTCACAGCAACCTCCAACTCCTAGGCTCAAGTGATCCTCCTGCCTCAGCCTCCCGGGTAGCTGGGACTACAGGCATGAGCCACCATGCCCGGCTAATTTTTTCTATTTTTAGTTGTTTTGCCAATTTCTTTCTATTTTTAGTAGAAATGGGGTCTCACTCTTGCTCAGGCTGGTTTCGAACTCCTGTCCTTGAGTCATCCTCCCGCCTCAGCCTCCTAGAGTGTTAGGATTACAAGGTGTCAGCCACCGCGCCCGGCCCTAAAAAAATAATTTTTTTAGAGATGGGGGTCTTACTATGTTGCCCAGGCTATGAAGTTGGTAAACTTTAAGTGTTTTTTATAAAAGTTAATAATAATATAGTACCAAAGAAGCAAAGAAACTGATTAAAAGATGGGCAAAGGACTTCAGTGACATTTCTCTAAGATATATAAAAATGGACAATAAGGAAATGAAAGATGGTCAACATCACAAATTATTACGTACAAGTATTTTACACAATGTAGCTTCAGCTAGATACTCAGTGCTTTCCTCTCATGAAAAATATTCAGATAGACAAATGGCAAAATTTTAAAATATAGCCATTTACTGCTCTTTGAAAATATGATAAAAAAATACTGCAACTGTTTCAAATGTAGCATGGGGGACACACAGTTGACAATGATGACAATTGGAGAGAAGAAGTTGACATTTTAGAATGTGAGGATGGAACCAGAAATTTAGGGCTTTACTCTCAGCCCTGGGAAGAACTAGGCTGGGGCTCAAGGACTCCCTCCTTGATCAAACCTGAGTCGGCATCCTCAGCACTTTGGATGCCAAGGTGAGAGGATTACTTGAGGCTAGGAGTTCAAGACCAGCCTGAGCAACATAGTGAGACCCCGCCTGGACAAAAAGTAGAAAAATTAGCTGGGCATGGTGGCACACACCTGTAGTTCCACCTCCTTGGGAGGCCAAGGCAGGAGGATCGCTTGACCCAGGAGTTTGAGGCTGCAGTGAGGTATGTTAATGCCACTGCATTTTAGCCTGGCAACAGAGCAAGACTCTGTCAGCAAAAAAACACAGAAGATCATCCTAATAGATGTAGAAAAGGAGGTAACAAACCTCAACAGCCTTTCATGACTGGAATACTCAAGAAACTAGAAATACAAGGGAAATTCCTCAATCTATCATAAGATAGATTGTAAAGTTACCATCATAATTGAAGGTGGAAGACTAAACACTTTCTCTCAAAGATGAGACACAAGACAAGGATGTCTCCTCTTACCTCTTCTATTCAACTTGGGAAGGGAATTGCTACTAGTTCAACCAGGCCAGAAAATAAAATAAAAACCTTCCAGACTTATAGGGCATACACATATAGCACCCAATAGACAAATGGGCTTTGTCACTGCACATACAGATATATAAAGAGAGAGACAGAAACACAAAAGACCCAATGTGGTCACTTAAGAAAATAGGCTGACTATAAGACTTCCTATAAAGCTACAGTAAAGACACTGGTATTTTGAAAAAAATGCATCAATAGATCAATAAAACAGAATGGAGAATGCAGAAATAATCCCACACACATATAGTAATCTCATCATTCACAAAGGAGCCAGGGTAATTCACTGGAGATAGTGTAGTCTTTTCAACAAATGATAATGGAACAGCTTGACTAAAATGTGTAAAGAAACGAATTAAGCACAGACTTATAACTTTCATTAGATAAACTAAAAAAATAGATTATTAACCTAGATGGGAAATGCAAAATTCAAAACTTCTAGAGGATAACACAAGTGAAAATCAGGACCACCTTGGACTTGGCAAGAAATATCTCACACACAACACCAACAGCAAGATCTGTGCATGAGAAAATGGATAAATTGGACTTCAATCAAGTTGAAACTGTTTTGCAAAAGACACTGTTGTTAACACAATGAAAGACAGGCTCGCGACTGGGACAAAATATCTGCAAAACATCTATCTGATAAAGGATTACTACTCAAAATATACAAAGAACTCCTAAAACTCAAGAAAACAACCAACCAGTTAAAAAGAAAGCAAAAGCTCTAGAAATACACTAGAGAACAAACATATGACAGGAGGCCCTACATCACATGTCACTAGAGAAGAGCAAATGAAAATCATAATGAGGTATCACACCAAATACCTGGGATAGTGGCTAAAATCTAAAACACTGACACCACCCAATGCTGGGGGAAATGTGAAGCAACCGGAACTCTCGCTCACGGTCGATGTGAATGGAAAACATTGCAGGGACTTGGGAAGACAGGCCGTCGTGCTCTTAGGAAGGTACACATGGTCTTAACATGATTCAGCAACTGCACGCCTAGGTATCGTCCCACATGAGTTTAAAACTGATGTCCCCACAAAAGTCTTCACAAGAATACTTTTAGCAGTCTTATTCATAACTGCCAAAAACCAGAGTCAACCAAAATAAGCCTTTCTTCTTTCTTTCTT
>VBSM01003225.1:4079622-4109066 GCA_008086735.1 Cheirogaleus medius | reverse complement strand
TTCTATTTTTAGTAGAGACGGGGTCTTACTCTTGTTCAGGCTGGTTTTGAACTCCTGTCCTTGAGCGATCTTCCCGCCTCGGCCTCTCAGAGTGCTAGGATTAGAGGCGTAAGCCACCGCGCCTGGCCCCCTATATATTTTTTGATGACAGAACTACCTAAGGCCTTACTGGAGTTACAAGGCCAGTATCACCCTAATACCAAAACCAGAGAAGGACACAACAAAAAAAAAGAATACTACAGACCCATATCCTTGATGAACATTGACACAAATACCCACAACAAAATGCTAGAAAATGGAATAGCACATCACAAAGATGATACACCATGAAGTGGGTTTTACACCAGGGATGCAAGGATGGTTCAACATAAGCAAATTCATAAATGAGATAAATCACATAAACAGAATTAAGGAGAAAACCATATCATCATTTCAATAGATGCAGAAAATGCATTCAATAAACAATTCAGCACCCTTTCATGATAATGATCCTCAACAAACTAGGCATATTAGCAACATATCTCAAAATAATAAAGACCACATATGACAAACCCACAGCCAACATCACACGTAAAGGGAAAAGTTAAAAGCATTCCCCCCAACAATGGGAATAAGACAACGAGGCCCACTTTCAGCACTCTCATTCAATATCATACTGAGGGGCTCAGGTGGGAGGGACCACAGCTGGGCATGGGCCACACCTGGGCGGCTGCCTCCATGGGGGGACCCTCCTCCTTGGCTCAGGGGAGCAGGGTCCCACCGGGGAGGCCAGCCCTCCAGCTGGTGGCAGCTGCAGGAAGCTGTGGGGGCACCCAGGGAGGGTGGGGCTCCTGGGGCAGAGCAGGAGTAGGAGCGGGCAGCCTGTGGGGGATGTCGTGGCAGGGCCTGTCCTCACAGGGGCCTTCAGGCCACAGTCCAGGCTGAGGCAGTAGCCCGGGCGGCTGTGCTGGATGGAGCGGAAGAGCACGTAGCCAATAGAAGCAAACAGAGCCCTGCAGCTCTAGCAGGTGCGAGTCCTCCGACAGGCTAGAGCCCCCGGGATGTTGCCCCTAGCCGACAGCACCAGAGACCCACTGTCCACAGACACATCTACAATGGAGGCCACTAGCTCACAGATGCAAGAGCCATCATGAAGCTGAGGATCAAAGAGAGTGGCCTGGCTGTGTCCTCGTCGCCCCATGACAGCCTCATAAGAAGAGGGGCGGTCAGTAGGGTGCGACGGCACTGGGCCGTCCACGGAACCATTGCACGCGATGCACTGTGTATCTGATTCTGAGCTGCAGGTGTACTCCGGGGGACAGTAGGGTGGTGGGGGCACGGGCAGTACAAATTCTTCCAGGTCCAGCAGATAGGAGCTGGGTAGCAGTGTAGGAGAGGGGCCGGGGCCAGGATGTGCAGCCCAGAGGCTCCAGACCGAGGCTCAGGAGCCAGCGTATGTACGACGTCCAGAAAGAAGATCTGGATGCAGCAGATGACAGCAGAGAGGGGACTGATTATGGCGGCACACGTGGTGAGCCCACAGACGATGAACAGCAGGTTCTTGTGGGCCCCTCGGCTTCATCACAGGGGGAGTTAGGGGCAACTTTCAGTTCCTGCCCTGACTCTGGAGAGGGCTGGAGTAGGGGAACAGAGGGGCAGCACACACAGACCTTTCCTTCCATGGAGCATTCTAGAAAGTATCAGGCCAGCTGAGCATTCTTATAGGAGAGAACAGAGCCAGCCATGCTAAGCGTGACATAGGGCACCAAAAGTAAGGAAAAGGAAGTCACTAGAGTGAATGGCTGCTTCCAGGACACACTGCCAACCCCCTCAAGATGGGCAAGACCTCTTCACACTCTTGGGGGTAGTGACAGAGGAGGCCACCCTGCTGAAGGTGATCACCAGGATGCCCAGGTGCTGGGTCAGCCCCAGCCTGAGCAGGGCCTGCAGCCCATGTGTGTGGAGGAGGTGGGTAAGGCCCGGGTGCTGGGCTGGCAGGTCAGACAGCAGCTGAAGTCGCCAGGCGAGGGCATCATGCCTGCTGCTCAGGTTGCCTGAGAGTCATTCCGCACCCTCAGGTGCTTGGGAGCATCTCAGAGGCACCCAAGGCCCTGTCCTTTCTCCTCTCCACCCCTTGCTCTAGAGACCACTGCCTACCTGGGTCCCCTGAGGCATGGCCTGGATGCCAGCTGGGGCGGGGCTGAAGTAAGGGGCATCCCAGAGGGACCTTGGGGTGCTTCCTCCCCACCACGGGCATCAGATGGGTACTGTGCCCAGGGCAGTGACGAGGACGTGGGAACAGTGGCTTAACTGCATCTCCCTAGGGAAGAGGGACGGCAAGAAGGGCTGGTCCTGCAGTGAGGAGAGGCTGTGGTCCGGAGCCCAGGGAAGGGTGGGGAGGGTAAAGGCGAGAAAGACGGAAAGAAATCTAAAGAAGGGAGGGGTTGGTGCCCCCTGAGGCGAGGTCGGTTTGCCCACAGGGTGTCCAGTGGGATCTGGGGCCACCTGGTGGAGAGAGGCTGTGGTGCCACTGTCTCCTGGGTCGCCTGCCCAGCTCCCCTCCCCACCACGCTCTGCTCCCCCAGCTCCAGCTGCAGCAGGTCCGGGACTCCAGATGATGTTATATTTGAAAAACGATTTCAGTAACGTTTCAGGATGGAAAATCAATGTACAGAAATCACTAGCATTTCTATATACAAATAACAACCTAGCCAAGAACCAAGTCAAGAAGGCAATCCCATTTACAATAATTAAAAAAAAAATCTCTAGGAATATATTTAGCCAAGGAGTTAAAGATCTCTACAAGGAAAACTATGAAGCACTGATGAAAGAAATTGTAGATGACACACAAAAAAGGAAAAACATCCCATGTTCATGGGTTGGAAGTAATAATATCGTTAGAATGATCATATGGCTCAAAGCAATCTACAGGTTCAATGCAATCCCTATGAACAAATCAGAAAGAAAAAATACCTGTGTAAGACAAAAATCAGAACATTTTTAGAAGTTACAGGCAAATTTTGTGACTCACAGTAGGAGGGAATGTTTTCTTATCTAGGAAAATAAAAAAGGCCCCAATGAAAAGATGGACAAACTCAATTCTATTGAAATGAAGAAGAATCTATCAAAAGGTAGAATGATATTAAAATATAAACTGCAAGAAAATATTTCTGAAAGAAAATATTTACTGACCCTAGTAATGAAAAAGAAATAGTGTTCAGAGTATGTTAAAAAAAAAAAACCTGCAAATGAGTTAAATGTGAGAAAATGACTGGAAACTATTTCACAGAGGATGAATGATCACATAGGAAAAATGCTCAACCAATAGCAACCAGTATAAAGCAATAAGTAGTCACAAAGATATTCTGTTTAACACCAGATGGGCAGAAAGAAATGAGTTTGATAATTTCAAGTGTTGGTAAATCACAAGAATGAACACACACGCGTGAAAGGAGAGAATGTTAATGTATACATACTTTATTGGCACTTCCCACTAAATTTGAATTTATCAAGATAGCAGTTTTATCCCAATGGAGAAAAAAATTCATGTTGCATTCACACTTGGGGACAAAAACAAGAATGACATTGTCAACAAGATCAAAAAATTAAAGTTGAAACAACCCAAGTCCCATAAGCTGTGCAATGGGTGAGTACACTTGGTGACCTGGGACTTCAGATGGCAGCAAGTTCGCAAAAAACCGACCCAAGGGAACCAGAAATAAACTGTATCGGATAATATTAATGGCATATAAATAGTAACATTGTTACTGAAAACTCAAAAGAGGCAAAACTCTGCATGGTGGTAAAGAGATAATAAAGCTGTAAAGGATAACAGCAGATTCCACTAGTAAGATGCTTTGCTTTAAAAAACCCAAAAAACAAAAAAAAATGAATCACAACTTTGGTCACCTCTGGGTGCCAGAGGGAGGGATACCAGGGAGGCACACCAGAACTGCCAAGGTCTACTGATTTCCCTGGGTGGTGGGAACCTGGGTGTTTACATTCTCATTATTTCAACTTAGCATCAAACAATTTATGATTGCAAGAACTCTATTTTGTTCTTCAGACCTTGACACACAATCTACTCAGGTTCCAACATAATAAATAAAATTCTTACACTGAAATCATGGAACACAATTCTTAAATGCTTGAGGAAAGAGCAATTATATGGCAGCAAGATTCTACAAAGGAAAGCAAAGGGGAAGCAGCTCAGGCAGGCAGCATGCATCACCCCCAGTTCACAAGGGACCCCACACTCCCACAGGTCAGCACATTCCCAAGCTTGGGACCCACCCTGACAGTGCAGATGGAGCCCAGGGTGGCTCACTCCAAAGCAGTGCCTCAGGGAAATCTGAGCAGCCAGAAAAATGAATTCCATGGAAAAAACACAAATTGTAACTACTTAAACTCTTGTCCTCATAAACCAGCCATGCATAGAAAATGTAACCCTGTCACATTTCTTTGTTTTTTGGCTATATAAGCAAGAACTCTTAACTTCAGAGCACTGAGCCCATTTCTCTGGAGACTGTGTTTTTCCAAATTGCCATTCCCAGCTTTTCACTTGAATAAAGTCTTTAAAACTGGAATCTGATCCTCTGGACTATTTGAGGTTGACAAGTCCAAATAAGGCAACTACAGAACTGTAACCAATCAAGTATTTAACCTGGTTTGGCTATTCACGCACCTTATAAAGTCTTTCCTTCAAGCTGTAAACTAAGAATAAAATCCTAAACTCCCCCAACTGTCCCAATGCACCCCTCTTGAGACACCATGAAAAACCTTAAAAGTGAGTTTCATTTCCTGATGGGAAGGGAGGTCACACACATCTTGTTAGATCAGCCCCTCCCCCTTATGGAATTTAGACACAATTTCCATTATTAATCTTGAAATAGAGATAACACAAAAATAGAGATAACACGACTGACAAAGCAAAGTTCTGGCAATAAAATACCAAAATTATAAACAAGATCTAAGGCCAGCAAGGCAAGATTTAAGTCAGGCATTACAAGCCATAAAACCTAAACAGGCTTTTTTTTTTTTCATACCAAATCACAGACAACATACCCCCTGATTTTAACTTAAGCATTCCTTCCTAAAGTCCAAATTTTTAGACACAGATTAGCACTCTCAACCAACTGGCAATTTAAGAATCCCTAAACCCACCTATTACTTGTAAGTCCCCGCTTTGGGATGTCCTGCCTGTTCAGTCCAACCAATGTATACCTTCTATACATTGATTTTTTAATTTTATCTGCACGTTCTGTCTCCCTGAAATGTGTATGACCAGACTGTAATCCACCGCCTCCGGAGCATTTATTCAAGGGTTCTTGGGTTTCTGTCACTCATTTTCTGCTCAGAATAAACCTATTTATTTTAGAGAGTTTAGGTTTTTTTCTTTAACAAACCACAAGGCCTCACTTTAATTTTAAACAGAAGGGAGAGACTGGGGACCCCACACACCGAGTCCGGACCCTCCCCCGACGACCCTCCCGCCGTCACCGCACAACCTGGGGACGCGGGGCTGCGGGCGCGGAGCTGCCCAGAGAGGGCGCCGGGCCGAGGTCGCCGCGCAGGGCCGGGACGGGACGCCCGGGGACCCGGCTGCCGGCCCAGCCCCACCCCGCGGGCCGGGGACCGAGGGCCGAGCTGCGCCAGCGGCGACTCTGGCCCACAGACTCGGGAGCGGACCGAGGGGAGGCCCGGGTCCCGCCACAGCCGGTTCCTAACAGCCCCCGCTCGGCGTCGGGGGACGCCCGGCCCCGCACACTCACCATTTCCCGGCTCCCGCGTGTCCCAGCGTCCTCCCCACGGCTCCAGAGACGAGTACAGGTCCCAGTGTAGGTGACGGCGCGACAGAATCTGTGGCGCAGGCACCTGAGGCCTTTCGGAAGCGCGAAGACGCGACCCCAGCACAGCCGGCGCGACCCGCCGGGGAGTGGAGAGAGGTCAAAGGTCGCCTCTTCCTTCCCGCGGCGCGTTTGAAAATACCTTGCTCCAGGCCCCGCCCCAGCGCCCCTGATTGGATGTGGCTGCAGGCCCCGCCCCCTGAGGTCTGAGTGACAGGTGAAGCGATGGGAACCGTGGACCAGCGGAGCCAGACCTGACAGGTTCTACTCACAGCCTCTCTCAAACCCGGCTCCCTCCCTGCGCCTGCGCACAGGATGTTTCCATTTCAGCCCCACCGGCTCCACCGGCTCCATTGCTGAAAGGGGCTCTGTGGTCTTCGCCACTCAATGGGCTGTTCCTGCTTCTTCCTCCTGGACGGGGTCCCAAGTGTGTGTAGGGAATTCCAGACTCGGTGTCCAGTGGAGCGATCCTGTCACCTCAGAGCAGGAGGGGAGCCTGGACCAGGCCAAGCAAAACTGGAACTGCAGAGAGGACCTGATGTCCCCCAGGTGTCAGGAATTTGGGATTAGGCATAGCCAAGGCTTCCTCACATACTCCTCTATCCCCTGCTAACCTAGTGGAAACGCTCCCTCCTTCAAGTCCTTCGTGTTCACCTATAGGAAAACTCATCTGGGGCCAGTTTAAGCTTCTGACCTAAATTAAACTGTTACATTCATACATCCTTTCTCCAGGATACAAGCCAAACAATTCTTTATCTGAGCCTGACTTTCACAGATATTCTTCATATATAGAAACTACACTGTGAACTAAAATAATATCTTAAGCACCCCCCCCCAAGCTGACTGAATTGACCCCCTCTTGGCTAAAGGAACCCCAGAAATACCCTAAAGCTGAGTTGCTGGCCATGAGGAGGGAGGTCAGACATGCCTGGTCATACTGCCTTCCCTTCTTGGAGATATCCCTTGGGTATATGTCCTGTATATGTGCAGTGGCTTGTCTCTGATCAACAGACTTCCATATCTTAAAACATTTAAATCCTTGGCTGGGCGTGGTGGCTCATGCCTGTAATCCTAGCACTCTGGGAAGCCAAGGCAGGAGGATTGCTTCAGGTCAGGAGTTCAAGACCAACCTGAGCAAGAACAAGACCCTGTCTTTACCAAAAATACAAAAAAATTACCTAGGTGTGGAGGCGTGTGCCTCTAGTCCCAGTTACTTGGGAGGCTGAGGCAGGAGGATCACTTGAGCCCAGGAGTTTGAAGTTGCAGTGAGCTATGATCAAGCCACTACACTCTACCTGGGGCAACAGAGTGAGCCTCTGTCTCAAAAAAATAAATAAATAAATAAATAAAATAATCCAAGGCTTTAGCCTAGCCAAAACTTCATTTCTTTAACCAATTACATATCAAAGAATCTTTAAACTCACCTATAACCTATCATCCCCTGCTTTGAGATGTCCTGGCTCTGGGGCCAAACCAATGTACTCCTTCCCTGTATTGATTTATGACTTTACTTGCATTAATAATTTGTGTCTCCCTAAAATGTATAAAACCAAACTGTAACCCAGCTATGGCATGGCCACTTGTGCAAGCCTTCTTGGGCATGGCTCTCTGGGCCATGGTCGCACCTATTTGCCTCACAATAAATCTCTTTAAATTATTTTACAGAGTTTGGGTTTTTTTCCTTTGACAGGCTCAAAGGCCATCTCATCTTTCTTTGCTTACTGAGCCTCTTGTAAAGAGAAGGGGTAAAAGGGGGCTGGTGACAAAAAGCAAGCTCTGTGCAAGTTATCATGACTTGCTCAGTGGTTATCAGCAAACAGCGGGTGGTCTGGTGGATCTTGTCCTCAGCAGTCTGTGGTCATCAGTTCCAGACTCTGGATCAGTTTTCCTACAACATAGTTTTCTAATCTTATGCCCAGCAGATGTGTAAGCAGCAGGGTTTTTTCTAAACTTTTAAGAGAGAACGAGCTGAAAGCATGCCTACTGGAAGCAAAATGGCTTCCCTTTAGCTAGCTTACAGTTAGTCCGAAGGACCTTGAGGGTGTGCTCACACTGGGGCCTGGCTAGGTTATGGGGACAGGCCAGAGAGTTTATGAGGCAAATCTGGGTGTATTGAGGGGGCCCAGGGCTACTGGGGCTAGCCAGGGAGTTGGGGGTGGGATTCAGAGGGAAGAACTGGAAGCAGGGTGGGTGCTCAGCCCAGAAGGGGGAGCCAAGAGTTAAGGGGCTGCGGTAGATATGTTGTGGGTGTGTGCCCTGTCATCCAGAAACAATGGACAGGATCAGAATCCAGTTTTAAAGAGTTTATTCAAGAGAAAGGCTGGCAATGGTGATTTAGGAAAACAGATTCAGAGAAATGGCTTCACTGCCCCAAAGTTAAAAAGTTAAATTATTAGTTATATAAGCAAAAACAAAGACATTTAAGAGGATCAAAACATTTTCTATACAAGACTGGTTTATGAGTTGCAACTATTTAAAGTTTTTTTCCTTTTCTGTGGTGCTTATTTTATTTCATTTCAGCTGCTTTCATTTCTTTCTGAATTTAAAAGAATAAATAATTAGTACTCAATCTTAAAGAGAGAGAGAGAGAGAGAGAGAGAGAGAGAGAGAGAGAGACAAGGTCTCTCTCTGTTGCAAAGGCTAGAGTACAGTGGAATCATCATAGCTCACTGCAACCTCAAATTCATGGGCTCAAACAATCTTCCTGCTTCAGCCTCCCACCTCAGCCTCCCTAGTAGCTGGGACTACAGACACACGCCACCATACCCAGCTAATTTTTCTATTTTTCGTAGAGATGAGGTCTCACTATTGCCCAGGCTGGTCTCAAACTCTTGGCCTCAAGCAATACCCTTGCCTTGGCCTCCCAGAGAGCTAGGATTACTGCGTGAGCCACTGCACCTGGCCCGATGAATCTTTCATGTGGAATTTCTGGAGACATCTTTGGAAATCTATGCCTCTGAGAAAAATAACAGTCAAGTGATTGTGAGGATATTGTTGAAGGGCAAGCTAAGGAATCAGGAAAATGGGCTGGAAACAGGTGTCCCCACAGCTGATTTGAATCTATATGTCTCCCTGTATGGTGCCTCCAAAACATGACTAATGCCTTCCTCACATTTGCCTTCAAAATCTCTGGAACATAAACTATTGGACAAATGTATCATGGAATCATGCAACTCAAACTCTACATTTTATTGTGCTATCACAGGTCTCTCTCCTCAACTCCAAAGGCAATTACATCATAGGGTCTTTCTCCACCCCCTTTTCCTGTGCTTGAAAGTAACTATAATCGAATGCTTTCCCAATCCTTACATAACTCAGATTTCTTTCATATATTTATAGTATGGGTTCTTTGATGTCTTCGATAGGCACTGGAATAAATGAAGGCTTTCCCACATTCTTTACAATCATAGGGTTTCTCTCCAGTGTGAACTCTTTCATGTATATGAAGGTATGTGGAACATGTGAAAGCTTTACCACAATGGTTACATTCATAGTTTTTCTCTCTAGCATGAGTCCTTTCATGATATTGCAATGAACTGAGACAATGGAAGGCTTTCCCACATTGTTTACATTCATAGGGCTTCTCTCCAGTGTGAGTCCTTTCATGTATTTGAATATACTCAGCAGACCTGAATGCTTTACCACATTGTTTACATTCATAGGGCTTCTCTTCAGTGTGAGTTCTTTCATGTCTTTGAAATGAACTGGAAGAATAAAAGGCTCTCCCACACACTTTACATTTGTGAGGTCTGTCTCCACTGTGCATTCTCATGTGACACTGAATGCTCCTCCACTGAGCAAATGCTTTCCCACATTGCTCACATTCATAGGGTTTTTCTCCAGTGTGCGTCCTTTCATGTCTATGAACAGAACTGGGACAACTGAATGCTTTCCCACATTCCTTACATTCATATGGCTTCTCTCCAGTGTGAGTTCTTTCATGTGGTTGAAGGGAACTGGAACAACGGAAGGCTTTACCACATTGTTTACATTTATATGGCTTCTCTCCAGTGTGAATTCTTTCATGTTTATGATATAAACTGAAAAATGCAAAGATTTTTCCACAAAACCTACATTTATAAGGTCCATCTCCACTGTGCATTACCATGTGTCTTCTAAAGCATGTGAGAGAAATGAAGGTTTTTCCACATTCTGTACAATCATAGGGTTTCTTTCCAGCGGGTGGAAAGGAGTCATTTGTTCGATAGGAGTCATGATAACCGGGGTTTTTCTCACATTGCTTATATGTACATAGCTTATTTCTAAATTCCTCATAGTGAAACGGTTTGTGTCCCATGCCAGCTCCGATGTGCCTGTGAAGGAATGAATGACCAGTAGTGACTTCTACACACACACTGCTTTCACATGGTTTTACTTCAGGAGGACTCTTCCTGTTCAGCATGTGATTTGAACTCTGACTCAAAGTTTCTCCACACAATCTACCTTCTTTACTTTCAAGCAGTCTCTCTCCCATAAGACTTCTGTAAAAAAATGAGAAGTACATTATTAAGACTTTGTTCATAAATGACTTTTTATTTATTAATAAGTATTATACTTGCATTTTTAACATTGTTAGTGAAATTGTAGGCTTTCTGTCCTATCTGAATTTTTCCAATGTGAATGGACCACTTGCTCTGCAAGATGGCTAGTCCATACCAATTATATAAAAAAAAATTCAGGCCGGTGTGGTGGCTCATGCCTGTAATCCTAGCACACTGAGAGGCCAAGGTGGGTGGATTGTTTGAGCTCAGGAGTTCAAGACCAGCCTGAGCAAGAGCAAGACTCCATCTCTACTAAAAAAATAGAAATAAATACCTGGATAACTAAAAATATATATAGAAAAAAATTAGCTGGGTATGGTGGCACATGCCTGTAGTCCCAGCTACTCCGGAGGCTGAGGAAGTAGGATTGCTTGAGCCCAGGAGTTCAAGGTTGCTGAGCCCAGGAGTTCAAGGAGCTCACAGGTTGCTGTGAGCTAGGCTGATGCCACGGAACTCTAGCCTGGGCAACAGAGTGAGACTCTGTCTCAAAAAAAAAAAATACACATGGGGTTTATTTCTCAAAGTAAACTATTTTACAAATGCCAAAAACCTGTGTCAAATTTAAGTATAGTATTTTAGAGAAAATTTTCTAAGAATAAATACATTTATTTATTTATTAATAAATAAGAATAAATAAATTTGATGCTTGGTTCATTTTGTTTGCTTGTTTTTAACATTTCCTAACATTCTAAGATTCGAGAGACATTGCTTTGCCTTGTGAATACAAATTACCTTAGATTTATCCTTGGATTTTTGTACTGATCTTCAATGTTCTGGTTTTTCCATTTTTTTCCTAAAATATAGACCCAGAAATACAGTTCTGAATTATTACAAAATTATGAAAAAATTATTAGATTCTATATTCACAGTACACTGCAGCCATGCCTGATTTACTTACCACAGTATGCCTGTCCATATTCCAAATCATGGAACAGCACTGAATAGCAAGAAACTCTCATTCTCTAATTCACCGAGTGAAGTAACACTGTCGCCCTTACCTACAGAGGCCAGGTTCCTCAAAGTTTCCTGCATCACATCTCTGTACAGATTCTTCTGGGAGGATCCAGCAAAGCCCACTCTTCCAAAGTGAAGTTGACAGCCACATCCTCAAAGGCCACTGAGTCCTGAAACATTCCACATGTAGAGGAGGGCAGGTGAGACTTACAGCCCTGGGGACCTATACTCTGTTGCTAAGAAGTTCACATGATGCTGTGGACTCCAAACATTTATTCCATGACTTGTTCATGAGACTCCTACTCTCTGTCTACACTCACTTCCTCCCACACATAGTTCATTGTGATGCTACAATTGAACTATGTGGCAAATCAACAGCAGAATAGGAAATCATGTCTTGGTGAATCCAGGGAGAAAGATGTGCTGCCTGAGTCACCGCTAATGTCTCTTTGCACGGTGGATTTGAACCTCCTGTTGTAATAAAGATCTACGAAGAATTAGTGTACAGAAAAAGGTTAGCATTAGCAATCCTGAGACCTCATAACTTTGAAAATGCTTATTCATAGAGTTTTAACCTTTGATGGCATGTTGGCCAGGACTCCACCAACCTAACAAATAAGAGAGTCATTCCTTACTGAAACAGAAACCCATGAGCACAAACTGTTGTGGGAAACAGTATTGGGGTAGGAAAACCAAAACTGTAATTAAAAAATTGCTGAAGGTTGAATGCAGACTAGGTTCATTTATTTATTTTGTCATATACTATCAATCCAGGCACAGACGAGGTTTAAAGTGAATAAGTTTAGAGGGGCCAGTCTTCAGAAAAAGGAAGTAAAAGGAATAAAAAGTTTTGGTGAGGATGTTGAGAAACTGGAACTCCTGTCATTGCCCAACAGAACGTAAAATGGCTCCACTCCTACAGAATAAAATATGATGGTTCCTCAAAAATCAATAAGAAATTTATCATATATTCCAGCAACCCACTTCCTGGTACATTTATGTTCAACTCAAAGGAATTGAAAGCAGAATCTTGAAGAAAAATATATGAAAACCATTGTTCACATACACAAGAGGTGGATCAACCCAAGTGTCCATTGATGGAAGAATGGATAAACAAACTGTGGTGTGCATATACATTCAATGAGAAGTTCTTGAGTCTTACAAACATCCTGTCCCATGCTACAACATGCACGACACTTCAGGATGCGATAACTATAAAAAGCCATAGAGCAAAATAAAAATACAATATCATTCATCTTAGATAATTTATATAAAGTCATTAAATGCAAAAACCAGGAAGTAGAATGCTAGTTGCCAAAGCCTGAGAGGAAGGGGAAATGGGGAGTGGTGTTCAATGGGTATAAAATTTGAACATTACAAGGTGAAAAGTTGTGGTCCCACAACAAAATGCGTATGGCTAGCAAAACTCACTGTACACTTAAAAATGCCTAAGTCGGTAAATTTATCAGGTGCTTTTTTTGAGGCAGAGTCTCACTTTATCACCCTGGGTGGTTTGCAGTGGTGTCATTGTAGCTCACTGCAACCTCAAACTCCTGGGCTCAAGGATCCTCTTGCATCATCTTGCCTCAACCTCCAGAGTAGCTGGGACAACAGGTGCTCACCACAAAGCCCTGCTGATTTTTCTTTTAGTAGAGATGGGGTTTCACTCTTGATTGGGTTGGTCTTGAACTCCTGGACTCAAGCAATCCTCCCACCTTGGCCTCCCAGAGTGCTAGGATTACAGGTGTGAACCACCGTGCCCAGCCCATCAGTGTTTTTTTTTTGTTTTTTTTACAACAATTAACAATGTTATTGTTCCCAAAAAGCAAACAAATTGATTAAAGGATAGAGAAAAAATATGAATGACATTTCTCAGAGATACACATAAATGGTCAATAAGTACATGAAAAGATGCTCAATATTACCAATCACTACGAATCATTAGGCAATGAGTATTTCACACATTGTACTTTCAAGTAGTTATTCAGTGCTTTCCTGTTATGAAAAATATTTATATAAACAAAGTATAAAATTATCAAATAGAGCCATTATTTGCTCTGTAGAAAGCCTTTTCAAATTTTGGTATTGGAATATCTGGAATCTAATATGCAAAAACATGAAGTAGACACAGAACATAAAAGTTTCATAAAATGGAAAATGCAAAATCCAAAACTTCTAGAAGATAACACAGGTGAATATCAAGATGACCTTGGATTTTGCAAGAAGGTTTCCTAAACAACAGGAAAAGCAAGATCTGTGAGTGAGAAAATTGATAAATTGAACTTCATTCAAATGAAAACTTTCTGTTTTGCAAAATACACTATTAATAGAATGACAGGCTGATCACTGGGACAAAATATTAATATCTGCAAAACATCTATCTAGATGATCAAATACTGCTACCTAAAATATACAAAAACTTCCAAAACTCAAGAAGAAAACAACAAACCCATATAAAAAATGAGCACAAGCTCTGGAAATACACTTTCCCAAAGGAGACATAGGTATAGCAAACCAACAAGACAACATGTTCAACATTGCATGTCATTAGTGAAGGGCAAATTAAAACCACAGTGAGGTCCCACCCAACCCAATACAGTGACTAAAATCCAAAAATCTGACGCCACCCAATGCTGGCAAAAATGTGTAGCAACGGGAACTCTCATTCACTGTTGATGTGAATGAGAACATTACAGGGACTTGGGAAGACAGTCTGGCATGCTCTTAAGGTAAGCATGGTCTTAACAGTTGATACAGCCATTGCACTCTGAGGTACAAACCTAAATTAAGTTTCAATCTGATGTCCCCACAAAAGTCTTCAGACCAACTCTTTTAGCAGTCTTATTCATAACAGCCAACAACTGGAATCAACAAAGAAGAGCCTTTTTTCCTTTATCTAAAAAAAATTATGTTTTGTTTTGGTTATTTATTTATTTATTTTTGAGACAGGGTCTCCCTCTGTTGCCTGGAGTCTGTGTTTCCCCAAATGGCCATTCACAGACTCTTGACTGAATAAAGTCTTTTTTTTTTTTTTTTTTTTGAGAAAGAGTCTCACTCTGTTGCCCAGGCTAGAGTGCCGTGGCGTCAGCCTAGCTCACTGCAACCTCAAACTCCTGGGCTCAAGCAATTCTCCTACCTTAGCCTCCCGAGTAGCTGGGACTACAGGCATGTTCCACCATGCCCAGCTAATTTTTTCTATATATTTTTTGTTGGCCAATTAGTTTCTTTCTATTTTTAGTAGAGACGGCGTCTCGCTCTTGCTCAGGCTGGTTTTGAACTCCTGACCTTGAGCGATCCGCCTGTCTTGGGCCTCTCAGAGTGCTAGGATTACAGGTATGAGCCACCACGCCTGGCCAACATAGTAGTTTTTATACAGCTAGTCATAGCATTTTATTTTCCTTAGTGGGATCCTGACCCCTGTTCAGCTCTGTGTCCACAGAACCTACCATATGTCCTTGTAAACAGTAGGAAGACAAAAATTGCTTGTCAAAGACATATTCCAAGTGTAGTCTACATAGAAAGACAAAATTGCATGAAGTGATTTACTTTATTTGGTCTTAGGGTCAGAGATGA
Source organism: Cheirogaleus medius (assembly GCA_008086735.1). Taxonomy (NCBI): domain Eukaryota; kingdom Metazoa; phylum Chordata; class Mammalia; order Primates; family Cheirogaleidae; genus Cheirogaleus; species Cheirogaleus medius. The sequence continues at coordinate 4,094,173 of VBSM01003225.1, read as the reverse complement.
TCTTCAGTATGATAAAGTATGATATTTAGCTATACATTGAATTAATGCAGATCTGTTTTAATGATGCACATCTACTCATGGAAGCATGGAATCTTGGTGTCCATGTCTAATGAAGCTTGTTGTTTCAAGTGAAGGATTTGGTGTCATGGTCTATGTCATTTCATTGTATCATCTTGCTGTTCTGCTTAAAATGTCCCAGTTCTAACTATAGATGTGCCTCTTTCGATTCTCCAAACAAATATCTCCTTTAAAAAATTTTGTCATAATCATGAAAGTGTATGTAAGTGAACAATGTGTGTATTCACTTTTTTATCAGTTGATTCATCCCTTTTATACTCTAAACTCTCTTCAGTCTTTGTGATCAACTAGAAAACCTAGAGGAAATGGATTAATTCCTGGAAACACAGAACCCCTCAAGATTGAACCAGAAAGAAACAGAAGTCCTGAACAACCAATAACAAGTAGTGAGATGAATCAGTAATGAAAATCTCCCACAAACAAACAACAAAAAATATCCCAGGATCAGACAGATTAAAAGCCAAATTCTACTACACATACAAAATAAGAACTGGTACCAATCTTTATAAAACTGTTCCCAAAAAGTCAAGGAGGAAGGAACCTTCTCTAATTCAAGCTACAAAGCAAGTATCACCCTGACATCAAAGCCAGAAGAGGGTACAACAAAAAAAGAAAACTGTAGATCAATATCTCTGATAAACATAGTTGTAAAAATTCTTAACAAAATAGTACCAAAATAAATCCAAAAGCAGACCAAAAATATAATATGCCATGATCAAGTGGGTTTTATCCCAGGGATGCAAAGATGGTTCAACATGCACACATCAATAAATGTGATTCACCACATAAACAGAATTAAAAACAAAAATCTTATGATCCCCTCAATAGATGCAGAAAAGTGTCCTGGCCCGATTACAGGACGAGGGGGGAACACAGAACATAAAGAACGACACAGACACATATATAGACTTCACATGACTCGAGTGCCCAATGCACCGGTCGCTTTATTTTTATACCCCCCAGACCCAAGGTTAGTTCCTTGTACGTGAGCATCTGAGCACAGCAGTGATAACCGTCAATTCCAGAGTTGTATCAAAAGGGAACAATTTCCCATGGTCTCAGACCTAGAAACAGTTACTTGAGGCGCCAGCGTCAGACATAACTCAAAATCAAGGCTGAAATAAGCAACATTAAACAATGCAGCCATCAGAAGAACTTCTTGTGCTCTCTCCCAATCAGCAGCAGGCCCCCACAGTTGTGCCTGTCTTAGGTCGTCCCTCCCCGTGGGAGATCATTACCTGTCTTTGACTACCAACCATCTTACGGGGCCAGACCTTGGGAATGTTCTTCTTATCTTTATGGCCTCCAGACTCCCATCACGGCGGCCCACCGTGTGGGAGCTGGGCAGCATTTGCTTACGTGCAGAAACTCAAGCCTCTTGTTATGTCCCAAGACAGTAACTGGGTCTGAAGAGAATACTGGTTACCACTGTGTCATGCAGCACACACACATTACAGGCTATAGTGAATGATTAGTATAAGGCAGGCAATCGCCAGAATCAGCCCCCTACAGAAAAGCATTCAATAAAATCCAACATCCCTTCATCATAAAACCCTCAACAAACTAGACATAGAAGGAACATATTTCAAAATAATAAAAGCCATATATGACAAACCCAAAGCCAACATCATACTGAATGGGGAAAAGTTGAAAGCATTCCCCCTAAGAAGTAGAATAAAATAAGGATGCCCACCTTCACCATGTCTATTTAACATAGTACTTTAAGTCCTAGGCAGAGCAATTAGGCAAGAGAAAGAGATAAAGGGGCATCAAACTAGAAAAGAGGAAGTCAAATTACCTCTGTTTGCAGATGATATGATCTTATGCACAGAAACCCCTAAGGACGCCTCCAAAAGACACCTTGATTTGATAAATGAATTCAGCAAAGTTTTAGGACACAAAATTAACATACAAAAATCAGTAGCATTTCTATGCATAAATAACCATCAAGCAGGCAACCACATCAAGAACTGAATTCCATTTACAATAGCTTCAAAACAATGTAAATACCTAGGAATACACTTAACCAAGGAGATGAAAGATCTCTACCAGGAGAACTAAAAAACACTGATGAAAGAAATTGTAGACGACAAGAACAAATGGAAAAACATCCCATGCTCATAGATTGGAAGAAGCAATGTCGTTAAAACCACCATACTGCCCAAAGCAATCTATAAATTGAATGCAATTCCTATCAAATAACCAAAATAATTTTCCACAGAATTAGGAAAAAAGTCCTAAAATTTACAGGGAACCAAAAAAGAGCCCAAATAGCCAAAGCAATCCTAAGTAAAAAGAACAAAGTGAGAATCATCACATTCCCAGACTTCAAATTGTACTACAATGCAATAGTAACCAAAAGAGCATGGCAGTGGTATAAATATAAACACCTACATCGATGGAACAGAATAGGGAACCCAGAAATAAAGCCACATACCCACAAACAACTGGTGTTCAACAAACTTGACAAAAAATGTACGCTAGGGAAAGTAGTCCCCATTCAATAAATGGTGCTGGGAAAATTGAAGAGCCACATGCAGAAGAATGTAACTGGTCCCATATCTCTCACCATGTACAAAATTAATTCAGCATGGATTGTGGAATTAAATGTAAGACCTGAAACTATAAAAGCACTAGAAGAAGACCCAGGAAAAATTCTTCTAGACATAAGTCTAGGCAAGGAATTTATGACGAAGACCTCAAAACCACAAGGAACAAAACCAAAAATAGACAAATGGGACTTCCATAAACTAAAACGTTTCTGCAAACCAAACAAATGATCAACAGAGTGAGCAGAAAACCTGCAGAATGGGAGAAAATATTAACAAACTATACATCCAACAGGGGACTGATATCCAGAAACTCAAAGAACTCAGCAAAAAAACAACAAAAAAAGTCCAAATAAACCCATTAAAAATGGGGCAAAGAACATGAAAAGACATGACATTGGTCTAGGCAAGGATTTTGTTGCTAAGGCTTCAAAAGCATGGATAACAAACACAAAAATAGATGTGCAGGTACATTAAACTAAGAAGCTTCTGCACAGCAAAGGAAATAATCAACAGATCCAAGAGACAATCTACACAGTCGATGAAAATATTCCCAACCTATACATCTGACAAGGAGTTCATATCCAGTACATATAAAAACTCAACTCAATAGCAAGAAAACACATAATCACCTTGTAAAATGGGCAAAAGAGCTAAAGAGACATTTCTTGAAATATACAAATGGCCAAGAGGTACATGAACAAATTCTCAACATCAAGAATCATCAGGGAAATGTAAATCAGAGCCATGATAAGATACAACCTCATCCCAGCTAGAAGGGCTATTACCAAGAGTCAGAAAATATCCAATGCTGACAAGGATTGGAGAAGGGGAACACTTTCATAAATTAGCACAGTCATTATGGAAAACAGTAGGTAGTTTCCTCAAAAAATTCAAGATAGAACTATCATATGATCCAGCACTTCCACCACTGGGTATTTATCAAAAGGAAATGAAAACACTGTGTCAAAGAGATGTCTACAATCTCATGTGTGCTGCAGTACTAGGGCACAATAGCCAAGATAGGAAATCTGTCTAAGTGTTCACAAATGGGTGAATGGATTTTAAAAGGTGGTATATCTACACTATAATACACTGTTTCGTTTATTCAGTCGAAATCAAGAAGGAAATCCTATGATTTGCAACAACATGGATGAATTTAAAAGACATTACATTATATGAAATATGTTAGGCACGAAAAGATAAATATCTCATGATCTCACTCATATGGAATCTAAAAAAGTTGATGTCACAGAACTATAGAGGCACACGGCGTTTATCTGAGGCTGGGGCAGTTGAGGGAGGAAGGGTGGGGAGATGTTTGTCCAAGGATACAAAATTGCAGTTAGGAGGAATAAATTCAAGAGATAATGTACAGTGACTATATTTTCTGATGATATATTGTATTCTTGAAAAATGCTAAGAGAATAGATGTTAAATGTCCCCAGCACAAAGGTAATAGCTATGTGAGGTAATGCATATATTAATTAGCTATATTTAGCTATTCTCTAATGTATATACACTTCAAAACATCATGTTGTACATGATTAATGCATTTTATCAACTTAAATAGGTAAGTTTTGGAAAATTAAATAAGATAATTTTTATAAGATGCGAATCATAGCATAATTTACATAAAAGAGGTATAAATGTATCTCTTAAAATTACCAAATGTTTTATAAATGGAGAATTAAATTACGGTTCTTAACCTATGTCCTAAATATGAAATTTCTAATTGTTTTGGCAAAAGCATCGTGAAGCCAAATGATGTGATCCCCATGGTTTTCTATGAAGAGAACACAATTCACTCCCTTGTTGAAGCAGTGAATGACTTTTCTAGAGATGTTAAGGGCTGTGTTCCCATCACAATCCAATGCTTTGGAGACTCAGGAGTCTCCGTCAAAACAAGGTCCTCAGTTTAGACTTTGGAGAAAACTTAAACTCAGGGTTGCAATGAGCTGTTACAAGGTTAGATCTCAGGAAGGCAAAGAAGTCCATAGAGAAGGACTAATAAAGACTGAATTCACCACATGTTTAACATGCTGTCTTGGGAACAGAGAACACAGGAGAAAAATGTTTCTTTCACTGCAGAGCAATGCCCCACAGGGAAATGATGTGGTCAGGGTTGCAATAACAAGAGAGAAATGTGCCTAATGAGCAGATATTCAAAGCTGTAAATACCGCCTCTGCTGCTGTACCTCAGCATATGCGATCTTCTTTTATTTCAGAATATTACAGGGGTACAAACATTTTGGTTACACAAATTGCTTTTGTACCATTTGAGTCCAAGTTATAATGTGCCCATCCCCCAGATAGTGTGCATCGTACCCGTTAGGTGTGAATGTACTGTACCTTGAGCTGAACGGGACATGGTTATTTATTTAAAGTCCTAAATCTGGCTCTGGTACTAAAGGTTTAACTTCTCCTACTGTTTTTTATGGGGACAGAGTCTCCATCATCCACCATCCAGGGAGCGATTCTCACTTCCACATGGAGATCTTTCTTTCAGAAAACCCATCATGGTGAGTCCAAGAGCTCTGTAGGACCGTAGGAAAGTGTCAGGGAGAATGGAATTCATGAACATGCACCTGAGGTCACCTGAGAGCCAATCCAGCCTAGAGCAGAGAGATTGCTATGGCTGTTTGTTGGATTGCTTGATTAATTAATTGATTCTTGTATCTATTTATGATGCTAAAAGAGAAGTGACCTTTGAACTCAGCAATGGAGTGTGATTGTTGACAATTAAGTAATGTGAACGGAAGCCAAATTAGAGGAGGAAATGGAGGTTTTAAAGTCACCCAGTAAAACTAGAACATGTGCTCAAGGATCTTTGCAATTAAGCGGAGAAGAGAAATAGAGTTCTTAGCTGTGGGGCAATATGAACTGAAGTCAGGGCAGTTCTTTTTTATTTTTAAGAAGGGGCTTATTTGAGTAGGTTTCCATATGGTTGAGAAAGACCCAAACCAATGAATTCCTTCTAAATCCTACCCAACGACAGCAGTTCATGGGGCAAATATTTTGTACTATCTTCCCTCATGCTAGGTATTCAAATGAAATTAAAATTTAACTTACTAGGTGAAAAGTGACATACTAATGACCTTTACTCTGTAATGATTTCCTTATCTGTGAGGCTAAATTTATATGTGTGTTTGTTAGACATTTACCACTCTATTGGAAACTGTGCATGTTCCTTGCTTTTTGTACGGATGGTTGGGAGTGTTTTTATTCCTCTTTCAGATTGCATTTTTTAAAACAGAAGAACTGGAGTTTTCATCAATTTTGGCATTTATTAATAGCATTCAGTTCTTTTATGTAAGTATCAACGTATTTAAGGGGAATGTGTGAAATTTCATAAATGTTTTATAGCCAAATCCATCTAGTCATCGTGTTGTGTTCCCTACATGATTTTACAAATGTAGAAAATTCTTTTGCAACATTTGGCTAAATAAATTGCTTTTTATATATTCAGTTCCAACTTGTTTCCACATCTCCATTATTCCTTCCCTACATGCCTTTTGGCTTTTTGTATTCAATCTATTTTTCATAAGTTATATCACCTTTGGCCATCATTTTAAATCATTCTTTATCAACTGACTAAAGATCACCTTCATTTCACATAAACATATTTGAATGCTTATATCTTTATATAAGATGACATTATAACTTCAGATACCACTTCTCCCTCACACTTAAAAAGACTTCCTGTTATATCCTTTAATGTCTAAGACTTGGACCATTTAATCTTGAACTGGTGAGGCATTTTGACATCATTAAATTACTACTATCTTATCTTTATATAAAGTTTTTTTCAGATTTCCACTCTAGGTTGTTTCATAGACTTCTTTTGAAACCACTATACATTACCTAACTGTATCCTCACTTATATTCTCTGCTCCAAAAGACCTTAGTTTCTTTTAAACTTTCTCTTTCTATATGATGCACACACACATATATATTCATACAGTATTTATACAAAGGCACGCATAGTGTCCCATACATACCACAAATGCTCTTTTTATGTTAGTGTAGGTTTTTAGCTTGTTTTCCTCTTTCTTTTCCTATTATATAAATTCCATAAAAATATTTGGGATTTTTAATCTAAATAGGTATTCCTCACCAAGAGTAATTTTTCCCCCAAGGGACATTGAACAATGACATGTTTGGCTTCCACCCTGGGGAGGAGTCAGTAGAGGGCAGGGATACTGATAAACATAATCAAATATGCAGCACAGACTCCACCACAATAAAACGTCTTTCCCAGAATTTCAATAGTGCTGGCATTGAGAAACTCAGAATTAAGGAATATCTGTATGTTTAATATTTATAACTGTATTCAGATATTTTCCCCAGATCTTGTAACACTTCACATTTCTGCCAGAAAAAAATCATAAGGTACCCATTTGCTACCTGTTTAAACATTCCATCCACACTCAGTTCTTTAATCTTTTCCAAGGCTGATGAGTTTGAAAGAGATTTCTTATTGTCTTCAACTATTACTGGGCTTGAGCAAACATTCCTATATCTGATCACCATTTTGATTTGTTTAGTATTATATGTCCTTTTTTAACAGTCATCATCATTTCATATGATTTTTAAAGACTATTCTTTTTTCATTTTTAAGGGGATGTTTTTGGTCATAAAATATTTTGCATTTTATTTAGGTAAATCTATGTCCATCTTCTTGCTTCTTTACTTGCCTTGGTGGAGACGGGTTGCCTACATGAAGATTTTATATGTAGTTTTGTACACATGCATCTAACGTGTCTTACACTGAGATCTTTACACCTGCTACTTTGTTGTGAATTGTGAGACAGGAGATGAACTTTATCGTCTTCCAGGTAGATAGCCTTGATGCCAGCCAACGATCCAGCCTTTCCCAACTAAAATGAGATACAACTTTGTCATATATTAAATGTCCATATATACTGAAACTTGTTTCCTGATTCAGTCAGCAAATAATAAGTATCTGCTATGTGCCAGAACATTCTAGAAACATTATATATTTCAGTTAATTTTTGAGGTTGCATTCAATTTTGTTGAATACAGGTGTTCTGAAATCACTATATTTAACGTGACTTTATTCTCCTGACATTCTTTTGATTTCATAACTTCTCCTCCCTTTAATTTTTTCATATATAATGCACTCATATTCATATACCTTTGTGAAAATTCAAAGGTAAAAAAAAAACAAGTGAAGTTTCTGACCACTGGGGTCTTGTATTCTTAACAGTAAGACACAGTAAGATGCAATGAACGTGTGTAGGATGTAATCCCCTCAGGGATAAATCATATGCAGAATTTTATTTAGTGCAAAAGTATAGAAATAGTATGGTGTGTGCAATATTTTATAGCATATGATCTTGGGAGGCCTTTGCATGTTAGATAAAGACCAGAACCAGGACTAGAGTGTGGCCATTGGACTTCTCAAAAAAAGATCAAAAACCAGAGCTTAAGAAAAATGAAAGCAAGATGCCACACAAGAAAAATGGGAAAAGGACCGTCTCATCTGCTATCAGACCATATAAAAGCCAGTTGGTCAAATAAACAGAATAGGCACAGGAAAAACAAGTTTTCTATTATTTCAGGTTTTTTAAAAAAAGCCAAATTGTGTGGTTATTTGCATATTTCCTTTTTGAATTATTGTTTATTGCATTTGCTCATTTTCTCTGTTGGAACTACCTATCTGAAACTGTTTTGACACAGAAAAGAAATCCTGTTTGTCATTTGGTCAATTTATCTTTGTCTTTTATTATTTTTGCTGGCATCAAAGGAATATAACAGGAGTTGGAATATCTCCCAAACTAAGGAAAGGATTATCTGAGCTTATTAGATCTTTTTTGCCTACCCCAGGTCTAATTAATGCTTCTCTCTCTCTCCCATCTCTCTCTCTCTCTCTCTCTCTCTCTCTCTCAGATTTTTTTATATTTTGTTTTTTTCTTTTTTCTTTTATTTATTCAGTTTATATTTCTTTAAACACAAGGTAGAAAATAGCAATACCAAAATGAAGCCTTAAGGTTGCATATGCATGGGAGATTTCCAAACTGGAATTTCTGAATACCGTTTCTCTATTCTCCTGAGGAAAGATAATTTGATGTTGACAACTTGTCTGATATCCATTCCGTTTTAATCGTGTGAGTGAGATGAGAAGAGCATGTGAGTGACACAGCTCCAAGAGGCCATGGTGCGCTGCATGCCTGTATGCATTCAGGCATGTGTGCGTGTGTGTGTGCGTGTGTGTGTGTGCGCGTGTGTGTGTGCGTGTGTGTGCTCTTTTGCATACCTTGGGGTGAGAGCAGGTTTCAGAGAAAGGGGACCTAGGCTCTCTATTCCAAAATGTACCTCATAAGATAAACACCAAAACTCAAGGCAATAGAGAAAAATAAAGAAGGGATGTATTTTAATTCATGAGTAACCTTTGCAACTGTTATCAATGAAGTGCAAATGTAACACCATCTGGTCAGAGGGACTCCTTGTGTCTTTATGTTTCAGAAGCTACAAGGCCATCTCATTCCTCAACATCCTCTGCCACCATCTCTCATCACTCTCCTCTTGTTCATTTCCCTGCCATGCTGGCCTTGAACACCTGAAAGAACCACCTTCCACATGGTCTTTGCATCACTCCTCCTTTCTGCCTTGCACACACTTTACAAGGAGCCTCGTGACTCCCCCTCTGTCTTCAGTGTGCTCTCTGATCAACTGTCACCTGGTCTGCTGCACTTGCCTGACCGCCCAGTAAAAACTAACACCCCATCAACACTCTTCTTCTTACCTCTTACTTTTTCTTCATAGGAGGAGAAAGAGATCATCTGACTTAGCACATGGCATTTGCTTTGGTTTGTATTCTTCCTCAGTCATTAGATTGCAGGGTCTTTGTTTTATAGCACCATTGACTTATTGTCTAGACAGTGCCTGGAACATATCAAAATTCAATTTATATTCCTCCAATGCATGAAATATTTTCTCCTTAAAACTGCAGGATACGTGCCCTTTGGGAAAGGCTGAGGGTGAGAGTGCAATTCCTAATGACAGATGCCCACGGGATCCCCTAATGGAGACCAGAGTCACACACAAAATATGGATATTAACATCCTGTAGAATGGAGGTTACCAGAGACTGGAGCATTCACCGTGGGAGTGGATGTTAGTTAAAGGATACAAAAGTACAGTGTGATGAGAGACTGGGAAAGCAAGGTGACTACAGTTAATGACGATATAGTGCATTCTTGAAAAATGCTAAGGGAGTGGATGCTGCATATTCTCACCACAGAAATGATGACTATGTGACATAATGCAGATGTTAATTAGCTAGATGTAGCCATTTCACTGTGTATACATACTTCAAAACATCATGTTACATATGAATTATTCATAGAATTTTCTCTGTCAAATTTCTTTAAAAAAGAGATTAACTTCTTGACTGTAGAGTATAAATGATAGAATTTCTGACAGGTTAGTAATGCATGCATGTGTCATGGTCTCCTCTTTTTTTTTTTTTTTTTTTACTAGTCACAACAACCAGATGGAACCAGAAAATGATACACAAATTTCAGAATTTCTTCTGCTGGGGTTCTCAGTGGACCCAGAATTGCAGCCAATCCTCTTTGGGCTGTTCCTATCCATGTACCTGACCACTGTGCTTGGGAACCTGCTCATCATCCTGGCCACAATCTCAGACTCTCACCTGCACACGCCCATGTACTTCTTCCTCTCCAACCTGTCCTTTGTAGACATGTGTTTTGTGTCCACCACCGTCCCACAGATGCTGGTGAATGTGCAGTCACAGAGCAAAGTCATCTCCTACGCAGGCTGCATCACCCAGATGTACTTTTTCATACTCTTTACAGGGCTGGACAGCTTCCTCCTGACCGTGATGGCCTATGACCGGTTTGTGGCCATCTGTCACCCCCTGCACTACACGGTCAACATGAATCCCAGGCTCTGTGGGCTGCTGGTTCTGGTGTCCTGGATTGTGAGTGTCCTGAATTCCTCGTTACAAAGCTTAATGGTATTGCCACTGCCCTTCTGTACAGACTTGGAAATCCCCCACTTCTTCTGTGAACTTAATCAGATAATCCACCTTGCCTGTTCTGACACCTTTCTTATTGACATGGTGATGTATTTCTCAGCTATACTGCTGGGTGGTGGTTCCCTGGCTGGGATCCTTTACTCTTACTCTAAGATAGTTTCCTCCGTACGTGCAATCTCCTCGGCTCAGGGGAAGAACAAAGCATTTTCCACCTGTGCATCTCACCTCTCGGTTGTCTCCTTGTTTTACTGCACAAGCCTAGGGGTGTACCTCAGTTCTGCTGCGACCCACAACTCACACTCCAGCGCAACAGCCTCGGTGATGTACACGGTGGTCACTCCCATGCTGAACCCCTTCATCTACAGCCTGAGGAATAAAGACATAAAGAGGGCTCTGAAGCAATTCTTCAGAGGGAAATGATAAAGGTCTATTTTTCAAGAAGTGTGTGTGATTTCAAAGCTCTAAGCCTCAGACCTAGAAATTGTGATCCATTAGTCAAATTGTGGGCATGGAATTTGCTCCTTCTATTTATTCCCTGGAGTTTCAATTCCTTTTATCTCAACTGCTTTACTAGATGCGTTGGTCAAAGTGATTGAAGCATTGCTAGGTGAGCCCTCATTATGTGCAATTATTTGTCAATTAAAAATAAAATGAAATATGTAATCAAGAAGGTGAAAAATCTCTACACTGAAAACCATAAAACTTTGGTGAAAATAATTGAAAAAAACATGAATAAATGGAAATATATCCCATGTTAATGGATTCGATGTATTTATGTTCTTAAAATGTATATACTATGCAAAGCAATCAACAGATTAAAAATGCATTCACTATCAAAATGCCAGTGTCATTTTTCACAGAAATTTTTAAAAATTTCTTAAATTCATATATAACCACAAAAGACCTCAAATAGCCAAAGCAATCTGGAGCAGGGGAAAAAGCTGGATGGATTACACTACCTGATTTCAAAATATGTTCCAAAGATATAGTAATCAAAAGTTGAAAAACTGGATATCCACATGCAGAAGAATGAAATCAGACCCCTTTCTCACACCATACACAAAAATCAATTCAAAATGGATTAAAGTCTTAAGTGTAAGACCTAAAATGATAAAAATTACTAGAAGAAAACATAGAGGAAAATATCCATGACATTGGTCTGGGCGTAGATTGTTTAAATATGAGCCCAAAAGCACAGTCAAAAAAGCAAAAATAAGCAGACTGGATTGCATCAATCCAAAATGCTTCTTAACACCAAAGGAAACAACTGACATAGTACTGACATGATGAAGAGACAACCTACAGAATGGGGGAAATATCTGCAAATTGTCCATCTGATAAGAGGTTAATATCCAAAATATATAAAGAAATTAAACAGGTCAACCGCAAAAAAGAAACAAATAAACCAAATTAAAAACGGGCAAAGGATTTGAGTAGACATTTCTCAAAAGGAGAGATACAAATAGCCAACAGGTTTATTTTAAAAAATGCTCAATATCACTATTCATCAGAAAAATGCAAATTAAAATGGGGGATATCACCTCACACCTGTTGGAATGGCTCTCATCAAAAGGACAAGAGACAACGAGAGTTGGCAAGGATGTGTGGACCCCTGCAACACAGTTGGTGAGAATGTAGATTGTGGAGAACAGTAGGGAGGTTCTTCATGAAACTAAAAATCGAATTCCCGTATGATCCAGCAATCACACTTCCGGGGGTGTATGCAAAGGAATTGAAATCCGCATGTCGAAGAGATATCTGCACTGTTGTGCTCCTTGCAGCAAGATTCACAAAAGCTAAGATATGGAACCAACCTAAGTGTCCATCAGCGGATCAACTGGTAAAGAAAACGTGGCACATTAGACATAGTGGAATACTATTCAGCCTTAAAAAGTAATAAGATTCTGTCATTTGTGACAACAGGAATGAACCTGGAGGACATGATGTTAAGTGAAATAAGCCAAGCATAGAAAGACAAGCACCACATGATTTCACTTGTATGTATAACATAAAGAAGTTGAACTGACAGAAGTAGATAGTGGAATGGTGTTTACCAGTGGCTGGGAGGGGTGTGGGGAATGAGGAGATGTTGACCAAAGGGTACAAAGTTCCAGTTAGACAGAAGGAAAAAACTTTCAAGATCTATTGTTTAGCCAGGTGACCACAGTTAATAATAATGCATTGCATCTTTCAAAATTGATAAAAGGATAGATGTTAAATGTTCTTGTGACAAAAAAATAAGTATTCAAGGTATGATAAACATGTTAATCAATTTGATATCATTATTCTACAATGTATTCATATATCAAAACATCACATTTTACCATATAAAGTTATGCAATATCCTGAATTTTTAAAAAAAGTTATGCAATTTTTTATCATTCAAAAATAAACATTTAGTCTGAGCACAGTGGTTCATGTCTGTAATCCTAGCACTCTGAGAGGCTGAGGCAGGAAGATCGCTTGAGCTCAGGAGTTCAAGACCAGCCTGAGCAAGAGTGAGATTCCGTCTCTACAACAACAAAAAAAAAAAATAGAAAAATTAGCCAGGCACAGTGGTGCACACCTGTAGTCCCAGCTACTTGAGAGGCTGAGGCAGGAGGATCACTTGAGCCCAGGAGTTTGAGGGTGCAGTGAGCTACCATGATGCCACTGCATTCTCACTTGAGCGACAGAGCAAGACACTATCTAAAAAAATAAAACTAAATAAAAATAAGCATTTGAAATTTTAAAAACGTTTACACTCGCTTCTTGAGTACTTTCCTCATGACAGAAAGTGAAACTTTTAGACCTTAGTTCCTTATCTATAAACTTGGGAAATCCGACCTACTTTATGGAGTTGATGTGAGAAGTATGGAACATTTCAAAGCTCATAGGAAATCATCTCGCCCAGAGCAGCCGTCCACTGGCTAGCAGCTATTGTGACTATGTCCCAGTTCCCCATTTACTAAGTTTACTGTGATACCACAAAGGTTTCTTGGGACAGGAAGTGAGTCTAGCATTGCTCTGCTCCTGGGAGACAGCAAGTCGTAGTCTTGAGATAGAATCTCCACGCAGGGCACCAAACAGGGAACAAAGTGCTCGAGACTCCATCGTTCTATGCTTTGTTGATGCACGGGCATTGTTTCTGACCCCCTTGCACAGACTACAAACAAGCCCCGTTAAGAATCATCGTTAGACTATTTCAAGCTATTTTACTTTTATTCAGCACCACCTCCCAACGCTGTTACATTGTGGATTAAGTTTCCAACACATGAACTTTGGAGGACACATTCAAACCACAGCACTGGGCTACTGAGTTCAACATTTGATACCCCTGAAGTCGGACCTGAGGCTGATGTGAAGGTACTTGGTGGAAGATGCCTCAAAATATCTACCCCTGACTGTAAAACTTGGCCACCACAACCTTAACACTCCAAGAGTGGGTCCACAGACCAGAACTGGTAGAATCAACATCAACTGGGAGCTAGTTACAAATGCAGAATCTCTGGGCCAGCCTGAACCTGCTAAATTCGAATCTGCATTCGATTCTTGCACAGTGAAGTTGTGGAAGTGCTTGTCTTTAATACAGAGTTTTCCAACCTACTCACTTTGACATTTGTGCTGGGGAACTCTTCGAGGTGGGGGTCTGTCCTGTGCATTTTAGGTCATTGAGCAGCATCCCAGAATTCAACCCGCTAGATGCCGATAGCACCTCCACAGTTGTAACAACCAAAATTTCTCCAGATATTTCCAAATGTCCCCTGGAGGCAAAAATCACTACTGGTTTAGAACCATTGGCCTCATGAGTGAGAGCTGGAAACATCCTGCCAGAGTTCCAATCAAACCTTATACCTTATTCTGTTTGTAACTTTGGGCAAATCACTTAAGCCTTTCGAGCTCCATTTCTTTTTTTTTTT
>VBSM01003225.1:4060048-4079522 GCA_008086735.1 Cheirogaleus medius | reverse complement strand
CCAAGTAGCTGGAACTACAGGTGTGTGCCACCATGCCTGGCTAATTTTTTCTATTTTTTGTAGAGACAGGGTCTTGTTATGTTGCTCAGGCTTATCTCAGACTCCTGGTCCTCAAGCAATCCTCCCACCTCGGCCTCCCAGAGTGCTAGGATTACAAGCATGAGACACTGCACCTGGGCAAGACAATCTTTATAAGGTAGTAATCACAGGACAATGTGAATAAAAATATATAAATATACTTCTTATATCTAACAAGTGTGTTATAAATAAAAGATGAAATGACAGCTCTTTTTTTTTTTTTCTTTTTTTTTTTTGAGTCAGAGTCTCACTCTGTTGCCCGGGCTAGAGTGCCGTGGCGTCAACCTAGCTCACAGCAACCTCTAACTCCTGGGATCAAGCGATCTTTCTGCTTCAGGCTCCTGAGTAGCTGGGACTACAGGCATGCAGCACCATGCCCGGCTAATTTTTTCTATATATTTTTTTTAGTAGGCCAATTAATTTCTTTCTATTCTTAGTAGAGACAGGGTCTCGCTCTTGTGATAGCTGATTCTGAACTCCTAACCTTGAGCAATCCGCCTGCCTCGGCCTCCCAGAGTGCTAGGATTACAGGGGTGAGCCACCACTCACGGCCTGACATCTCTTAACTTGTGTTATAAGCATGGAACTCCTAATTTCTTCATCAAAAATGTCATGAAGACAAGGAGTATAGTACCCATGATTTTACATAAAGGAAATATAAAGATAAATTTTCCCCCTTGTTGAAGAGGGCGATAATTTTCTGGAGAGATCAAGGGGCTATGTCCCCACCAAAAGTCAATGCTTAGAAATTTAGGAAACCTAGTCTAGAGATGTTCTTCCGTCTTAGACCTCAGCGAAAACTTTGCCTCAGGGTTGGGATGAGATGGTGGGAGGTCTGACCTCTGAAAGGCAGGAAGCTTCAAGAAGAAGAAATAATAAAGACTGGATTCACTTAACTTTTAACCTGGTCTCTTGGGGACAAAGGATCTGTGCAAGGAAAAGTTCCATTTTGTGCAAAGCAATGTCCCACAGGGAAATGATGCGCTCAGGGTTGGATTAATAAGAGGGAAATGTGCCTAATGCCTAATATCTCCTCCGTGGTTGTCATGTACAACCTTGGGCTGGAAGGGACATGGTTGTTTCTTTTGGAGTCCTAACGCTGGCTTGGAAACCAATGCTCGACTTGTCTGATGACAGAGTTTCAGTCTCCACAATCAACCATCCAGGAAGACCTTAGAATTTCTACACAAAGACCTTCCTCCAAGAGATCTGGGTGAGTCTGACAGACCAGTAGATACTGCAGGAAAGCTTCAGAGAGAACGGAAGCAGAGAACGTTTACTCGAGGTCACCTGAGAGCCAAACCTGCCTAGCCCAGACCTCAGAGATGGCAGTGGTTGTTTGATTGATTGATTGATTGATTGATGATTAAGGTTTTTATTGACAATGCTAAAAAGAGAAGTGTGCATTGAACTCAGCAATGCACTGGTCATTCCTGAAGCCTAATTAGAAGAGAGAATTGTAGGCATAAAGTGGTTCCAATAGAAGAACAAATGTTCAAGGATTTTTGCATTTATGGGAAATAGAAAAATAAAATATCAACTGAGGGGGTATATACACGAAAGTGGGGCATTTTGTTTTTTATTTTTAAGACAGGGCATATCTGAGTATGCTTAGAAAAATAAAATATCAACTGAGGGGGTATATACACGAAAGTGGGGCATTTTGTATTTTATTTTTAAGACAGGGCATATCTGAGTATGCTTCCACATTGATGAGAAAGATCTAGACCAACAGATTGCTTGCTAACACTACCTTGCAACAACAGCTGGTGAGGCATACATTTTGCAGTTATCTTCCCTCGTGCTAGGTATTCAGTTGAAAAAAAAATTTATTTACTAGGTGGAAAAGGGTATACTATTGGGATTTGCTTTCAATTATTTCCTTATTGCTGAGTCTGAATGTATTCGTGGGTTTGTTAGACATCTGCTTTTGCTATTGCAAATTTTCTGTGCGAATTCTTTGCTTTTGTACAGTGAGCTCACAGGGTTTTTATTCCTGTTCTTGATTGTATTCTGTCAAACAAAAGAATTGGAGGATTTTGGGTTTTTTTTAACCACCTTTGTTGTTTACCATTTAGTTCTTTTCTGTAGGTATAAAGGTATTGTGGAATGTATGAAAGTTTATAAATTTCATGTGGTCAAATTTGTGTGTCGGTCATATTGTGTTCCCCTCATTACTTTATAAATGTACAAAGTTCTTCTGCATCATTTGAGCAAACAAAGTGCCTTTTATACGTTTCCAACTTGTTTTCACATTGCTGTTACTCTTCAGTGTGCCTTTTAATCTTTTGTGATTCAATCTATGTCTATACGTCACATTGCCTTTGACCATCGTTCAGAAGGCATTCTTCTTCATCATTTGACTAAAAATTGTCAGTATCTTTTGTAAGTATATTTGATCCATGTTTCTTTGTATAAAATAAAACCACAAATTTAGATACCTCTAATTCAATTATATGTTATGATCTCTTATGTCTAGGTCTTCGCAACTTTCATTATGTATCCATGTTGAAATCATTAAATTATTGCTATTTTATATCTTGTTTCAATTAATTATCAATATGGAAATAATTTAGAATGAACTGGTCGGCTGGGCGTGGTGGCTCACACCTGTAATCCTAGCACTCTGGGAGGTCAAGGCGGGAGAATTGGTCAAGGTCAGGAGTTCAAAACCAGCCTGAGCAAGAGCGAGACCCCATCTCTACTAAAAATAGAAAGAAATGAATTGGCCAACTAAAAATATATATAGAAAAAATTAGCCGGGCATGGTGGCGCATGCCTGCAGTCCCAGCTACTTGGGAGGCTGAGGCAGAAGGATCGCTTGAGCCCAGGAGTTTGAGGTTGCTGTGAGCTAGGCTGACACCACGGCACTCTAGCCTGGGCAATACAGTGAGACTCTGTCTCAAAAAAAAAAAAAATGAACTGGTAAGAAAACTCATCATTAGTTTAAGATTAATAAATTTTATTTTAAATATATATCACATTAAAATATAAAATCTACTCTAAGAAAAAAAATACTCCTTTCAATTTTGTTTAACACATTGTTATTCTGAAACCACTATATTTAACCTGGTTTTATTCCTGTACCATTCATTTTATCTCACAACTTCTCGTTTTCTTAAAATTTGCTTCTGTATCATAGGCAGGTTTTCACGTACCTTTGTGAAAACGCAAAGGTGAGCAAAGCAGGTGAATTCCCTGTTCATTTGTGCCTTGCATTAGAATGGAGATGACAGAATACAATGAAATAAATGTACATATGACACAGTGTCCTCAGGGATTAATTATATGAAGGATGTTTTTCAGTGTAAAAGGACTTGTTATGGCGTGTGCAGGATTTTATGGAAGCCTTTGCATGTTGGAAAAAGTCCAGGTCCAGGACTGGAGTGTGCCTGTGGGATTTGTCAAAAAGGGAGAGGGAGAGGGAGAGGGGGAGAGAGAGAGAGAGAGAGAGAGAGATAGATATCAAAATGCAAAACCTAAGAATAGCAAGGAATAGATACCCAGAGAGGAAAAGTGCCTCCTTCTATATAGGACCACATAAAAATCAATTGTTCAGGCCAGGTGTGGTGGCTCAAGTCTATATATAATCCCAGCACTTTGGAAGGCTGAGATGGGAGGATCACTTGAGGCCAGGAGTTTGAGACCAGCCTGAGCAAGAGTGAGACCCTGTCTCTACTAAAAATATTTTTAAAAAGTTAACCAGACATGGTAGCACGCTCCTGCAGTCCCAGCGACTTGGGAGGCCGAGGCAGGAGGATGGGTTGAGCCCAGGACTTTGAGGCTGCAGTGAGCTATGATGACACCACTGCACTCTAGCCCAAGTGACAGAGCAAGACCCTGTCTCAAAAAAAAAAAAAATCAATTGTTCAAATCAACATGGAATAGACACGGGAAAAAGCAGGTCTCCTACTGTTTCATATTTTTAAATGTCTAAATTTTGTCATCCTTTGTAGATCTCCTTATTTGAATTGTTTGTCTATTTCCTTTGCTCATTCTTTATATTTATGTGTTCAATCTGTAAGTGTCTTGGTGTCAAAAAGATATCTTTACTTTTATCTTTTGGGCAAACTTATTTTTGATATTTTATTGTTTTTGCTTGGTATCAAGGAGATATAAGAGGAGCTGAAGTGCTGTCATAACGAAGGAAGCTTTTTCTCCCTCCTGATCCCTCAGGAGCTGCTTGAGATTATTAGGTATTCTCCCCGCTCAGGTCCATTGAGTTCCCCTCTCTGTGTTTATCGAGCAGATATTTTATTTTTATGGGTTTTCTTTTCAATTTTGTTTAACCAGAGGGCAGACCATGGCCATACCAAAATGGAAGATAATCTGATGTTGACAGCTTGTCTTGTATCCGTTCCTGTCTAACAGTATAACTGGAGCTGAGAAGGGCGTGCTATTATTACCCCGCCCCGGGAGTCCTCACTGTGCATGCGTTTCTGTGCTGTTTGTGTGTTGGGGGGGGGGAGGGCCTTTAGGGCTGAGAGCAGGTTTCAGAGCAGAGGAACCTGGGCTCAACATAGTCCAAAAGGTTACATAATATAGAGGTCAGAACTCAAGGCAACATATGGAAAGAAGGGTGGGGGCGGTGCATTTCAATATGACGGACACCTTTGGAGCCAATTTATTCAAGTGCGAATACAAAACCATCTGGACAGCAGGACTCCTTGTATCTTGGAGTTGCAGCAGCAATGAGGCCATCTCATTCTGCAAAGTTCTTTGACACCATATATCATCAGTCTCCTTCTTGCTAATTCCTCTTGCCACACTGAACTTCCTGTTGGCCTTGAGCCTCCGTAACAAGTGTCTTCCCCAGGGCCTTTGCGCTGGCCATCCCTCCTTTTGGTCAAACAGATCACCAAGTATCCTCATGGTTCCCAGTCTGTCTTCCTTGAGGTCTCTGTTCAAATGTCACCTTGTCTGCTAGACTTCCCTGAACACCAAGTAAGAATTAACACCCCCATCCACTCTCTCTCTTTTACCTTCTTTCTTTCTTTATAGCACTTGTCACTGTCTGACACAGTATATGATTTTCTTTCATTTGCTTGTATTCTTCCTTCATAGTTTACTGGAGGGGCTTTTGGGTTTTTTTCCAGCACTCTTCACTCATGGTCTAGATGGTGCCTTGGACACGATGTTCATTCAATTTATATTCCCCAAGTGCGTGAAAGAATTTCTCATGAAAATGTTTGAATACATGTCCATTTGAGGAAAAGCTGAGCATCATGGAAAAGAAATTCCTGATCAGATATGGGATGGGGGATCCCCTAAAGGAGACCCGATCCATTCACAAATTATAGAAATTAATTTCTTGACTGTAGAATATAAATGGTAGCATTTCTGGCGGGTCTGTGATGCATGCCTGTGTCATGTCCTGTTTCTCTTCTTTTGTAGTCACCTCTACCACATGGCACCAGAGAATGGTACAGGAATTTCAGAATTTCTTCTCCTGGGATTTTCAGAAGAACACGGATGGCAACCCCTCCTCTTCGGGGTGTTCCTGTCCATGTACCTGGTCACCGTGTTCGGGAACCTGCTCATCATCCTAGTCATCAGGGTGTACTCCCACCTGCACACGCCCATGTACTTCTTCCTCTCCAACCTGTCCTTTGTAGACATCTGTTTCACCTCCACCACCGTCCCAAAGATGCTGGTGAACATTGAGACACAGAGCAAAGTCATCTCCTACGCAGGCTGCATCACCCAGATGTACTTTTTCATACTCTTTGTGGGGCTGGACAGCTTCCTCCTGACCGTGATGGCCTATGACCGGTTTGTGGCCATCTGTCACCCCCTGCACTACATGGTCATCATGAGCCCCAGGCTCTGTGGGCTGCTGGTTCTGGTGTCCTGGATCACGGGTGTCCTGCATTCCTCATTACATAGCTTAATGGTGCTGCGGCTAACCTTCTGTACAAACTTGGAAATCCCCCACTTTTTCTGTGAACTGAATCAGGTAATCCACCTGGCCTGTTCTGACACCTTTCTTAATGACATGGTGATGTATTTGGCAGCTGTGCTGCTGGGTGGGGGATGCCTTATTGGGATCCTTTACTCTTACTCTAAGATAGTTTCCTCTGTACGTGCAATCTCCTCGGCTCAGGGGAAGAACAAAGCATTTTCCACCTGTGCATCTCACCTCTCGGTTGTCTCCTTGTTTTACTGCACAAGCCTAGGGGTGTACCTCAGTTCTGCTGCGACCCACAACTCACACTCCAGCGCAACAGCCTCGGTGATGTACACGGTGGTCACTCCCATGCTGAACCCCTTCATCTACAGCCTGAGGAATAAAGACATAAAGAGAGCTCTGAAGGATTCTTTGGGAGGGAAACTAGAACAGGTCCAATTGTCCTGGGGCTGAAGGTGTGCCCATGATGGCAGGGCCCAAAGCCCCAGTGCCAGAGATTGCTATTGTTCAATCAGATCACAGATGTAGAAATTGCTGCTTCTTTTTATTTCCTGAAGTTTCCATTTCTTTGAACTCAACTGTTTATCAAATTTAAGCAACTTCCTTTATGAAGGTTTCTGCTCTCTCTGATATTAAATAGATTTCCCTCTGTCATTTTCCTACCTTCCCAAGATTATTCCTAACCTTGGGTCAGAAACAATTTGGAGATTCCTATTTGTTCCAAAGAGTGATGAGTTGCAGTAGACCTGTGGAATGAACTGCAATCGGCAACTGAGGCCATTTATACACTTTTATTGGAGAAGAATTTCTGAGACCACAGTGTTTTCGCTTTTGTGTCTGCTATTTATTTCTTTTTGTTAATATGTTTAATTTTATGGATACATAACAGTTGTACATATTGATGGGGTATATGTGATATTTGCATACAGGCATATAATGTGTAATGATCAAGTCTGGGTAATTTGGCTATCCATCGCTTCAAACATTTATCATTACTTTGTGTTGAGAACATTCCAAAACTACCCTTCTAGTTATTTTGAAATATGCAATAAATTATTGTTAACTGCAGTCACCCTACTGTGTTACTGAACAGTAGATCTTTTTCCTTCTATCTAACTATATTTTTGCACCCATTAACCAAACTCTCTTTAACCCCCCCTCCCCACTACCCTTCCTAACCTCTGGTAACCATTCTATTCTCTACCTCCAAGAGTTCAAATTGTTTAGCTTCCACATAGAGTGTAAACATGCGACATTTGGCTTCTTTCACTTAACATAATGACCTCTAGTTCTTCTGTCCATGTTGTTGCAAATGATAGGGTTTCATACTTTTTTAAGGCTGAATTGCATTCCACGTATTTATATACTACATTCTCTTTATCCATTCGTCCACTGATAGGCACTTAGACGGAGTCCCTGTCTTGGCCACTGTGAACAGTGCTGCAGTGAACATGGAAGTGAAGGCATCACTTTAGTGCTCTGATTTCCTTCCTTTTGGATATATACCCGGCAGTGGGATCGCTGATCACGGGGTAGTTCTATTTTCAGTTTTTTGAGGACCCTCCATACTGTTTTCCGTAGTGGCTGCACTAATTTACATTTCCACCAATAGTGTAAGTGCATTCCATTTTCTCCACATCCTCATCAACATCACCCGTCATAGAGAAACGCAAGTCAAAGCCACGATGAGCTATCATCTTACCCCAGGTAAAATGGCTATTATCAAAATGACAGAAAATAGCAAACCTGTCCTTCACTTCCCTGTCGCTACCTTAACTGCTCTTCCTGATAATGTTGACTTTAACACTCTAACGTGCTTCACAGCTGGGCATGGCATTTTACTCTCCTCATTGGAATCCTGTCCTCTTTTGGGTCAATGTCCACAATGCCTGCTGTATTCCCTGGCGAAGAGTAGGAAGGCAAAAATTGCTTTTCAAATATATGTTCCAAGGGTGGTCTCCACAAAAAGAAAAATTCGCATGAATCAATTGGCTCCATATGGCCTTACAGTTAGAGATGACAGTAAACATGATGTAATAAAATTCTTAATCGTACATTGAATTACTATGGAAGATTTGTTTTTGATGATTTACATCTCCTCAAAGGGTGGAAGTTTGGTGCCCACGTGTGATGAGGTTCGTTCATCCAAGTGAAGGATTTGTTGTCATGGTCTATATTATTTTATCGTACCCTCTTGCTGTTTCTACTTGAAAATTCCAGTGCTGTCTACAAATAGAACTCCTTACCTTATCCAGAAAAATATTTTTCCCTTTAACAAATTGTGTCATAAGCATTAAAGTACAAGTGAGTGGGCAATATGTGTATTTACTCTACCACCAATTTCTTCACTTCCTTTATGATCTAAACTCTTTTCAACCATCATGATCAAAGACAACTCACCCAAAAGCTTGAATTCCAATAATCCCTCTGGGAATGGAGACTTGTGATTCATGGTCACAAGTTATTCCTACAAAAATACACACATCCTTCCAATCTCCTGGTTTCCTGAAAGGGAATCCCAATTGTAGTTTCTTTTTCATACAGTTATCTGCAAACAAAAACAAAAACATGAATAACCAGGTAATCATGAATTCTGCCTTCAAATATCAGAACAAATGTCAAAAAATAAAAATAAAAAAGAAGCATCAGATTATTCTGAATGTCCTCAGTTCTACTGGAATTGATTATTGTATCAGTAAGTTATTGCTGCATAACAAGTCATCCCGATAAGATAATGCTTTTTCTAGTGCCTGGGAGTCTATGTTGGAGAAGTCTTCTGGTCTCTGCTGGTCTCCTATGCATCCTTGGTCAGCTGTGAGTTAGTTGGAGTTGTTCTACTAATGTTGTATTTGTTCTCTCAAATTTGTGGGTTTTCTGTCTGTAGGCTGGTCTAGGGTGACCATGGTTGGGACAACTGGACACAGCTCCACATAATCTCCCCTGCTAAGGCAGGCTAGCCTGGACTTGTCCATATGGCAGAGGCGGGGTTACAATTAAGATATCAGCAGAAACACATCTAGACCCCTTGAAGCATACTGTCACTTCCACCTTATTCTACTGGCCAGAGTAAATTAAAAGAAAACAAAAACACTAAATCTAGCCCAGATTCATAGGTGCAGAAATAGACTTCACCTCTTGATGTGAAGAGTCACAGTCACACAGCCACACTGTGAAAGTCATGGACACAGAGAAAAGCAGTGAAGGGGACATCTCTGCAAATGGTCCACCACCACGCAATTTTCAAGTCAACGAATGAATTTTTATTAGATCCTTCAAGACGCAAACTTCGAAGAATGACTCCTTCCACCTCCATCCTCAGCAGTTGAATACATTTCTTGGAGAACAGAGTAAGGAACAGATGATATGTTCAATGAGAAGCCATGAAAATTCTACTGCTAAGATATAAAGACTCCCCAGATATAAATGTCCCCTTACTGACCCTCCCCTCCAGCTCGCCATTCTTAGACTAAGAAGAAATAAACCTTTTTTCTTTTAGACACCCCATCGGGTCCATGAATCTTATTCTGACACACTGGTTAATGAGCTGGGGGGACTGTTGTTTCAGTGATAACATTTTAATGATGTCAGAGATTCCCGCAAGTGATGCAGGGAAGTAAAGAGCAGGGAAGGGTGGACTTTACCTGCAGAAACTCCAGGAACACAGAGACAGATGTGCCATGAGCAAGGTCTCCAAATAGAACCTTCTGCAAAGTTCAACAGTGGAGGGTCCCTGGGTTTCTCTCAGCCCTACCTGCTCCCCCTCACTCTCCTTGTCTCGATTTCTGGGTCTTTTCAATCTCCATAGCATGAGCATTCTTCCCTAGGTCTGATCTTTGCTCTATCTTGTCACTCGTACCCCTGTGACATTTCTTATAATATCAATAGAGGCATGCATAGCCCATTCTTTACATTGAAGAATTGTTCTATTCGAATATAATGTTGAGCTCAATGAATTTCTGCAAATTGAATACACCTAGGAACTTTCTCACCTGTGCTACTTTCTAGCACTTTCTCCCACAAACCAGGTAACCACTATTATGACCCTAACATTATACATTAGTTTTGATTCTTTTTTCATTTTACACAGAGGAATCATACAGTGTCTTATTTAATGTCTACCTTATTTCATGAGTTCATCCCTATTATCGTACATGGTTGTAGAGCAACCATTCTTATTGGTGTATTGCCTTCCCTTGTTTGACTACACCCATTTTTATGTATCCCATTCACAAGCCAAGTATCTGCTGTCTCCAGGAAACACATCTAACTCACAAAGATGCTTTCAGACTCAAATTCAAGGGTTGGAAAGCAAACTTCCAGGCAAATGGAAGCCAAAAGAAAGTGGGGGTAGCTATTCTTATATCAGATAACATAATCTTTAAAATAACAAAAGTAAAGAAAGACAAAGGTGGCCACTATATAATAGAGAAAGGAAAAATCCAACAAGAAGACTTAACAACTCTTAATATTTATGCACCCAGCACAGAAGTACCCAGACACATAAATCAAACCCTGCTTGACCTAAATAGCGTGATAAACAGTGATGCCGCAGTAGCTGGGGATTTCAACACCCCGCTGACCGAACAGGACAGATCCTCCAAGCAGAAAATAAGCAAAGAAACAATGGACTTAAACAGAGCTTGAGAACAAATTGGTCGAACAGATATCTACAGAACACTCCACCCAAATAAAGCCAAATATATATTCTTCTCATCAGCTCATGGAACTTTCTCTAAAATCAATCGCATCCTAGGCCACAAATCAGATCTCAAAAAACACAAGTTTACACTATATTGTTATTAACATAGTCACCATGATGCACAATAGATCTCTTGAACTTACTCTTCCTCCATAAGTGAAATTATGTGTCCTCAGACCAACATCACCCCAATCCCTGCATCCCTGTGCAGGCACCCCACCCTGCACGCCTACTCTGTCCCGCACGTGTGCTGGGCCCTGCATGCACTGTGCCCCACAGACCTGCCGCATCCCATGCACGTGCCCCAGCCCGCGGGCCAGCCCTGCCACCCCGGCCCTGTAACAAGCAGGGGAATGAGGGAGGCCGGGAAGAGCGGCAGATTTAAAGGCTCACAGTACAACCGCATCTACGGTACATCACATCTGCAAAGATGTGGAATCCATCTAAGTGCCCATCAATTCATGAGTAGATTAAGAAAATATGATCTACATACATCATGGAGTACTACTCAGCCATAAAAGGGAATGAAATCATGTCTTTTGCAGCAACTTGGATAGAACTGGAGACCATTACTCTAAGCAAAGTGTCTCGGGAATGGAAAAACGAACACTGTGTGTACTCCCTAATAATTGGGACCTAAACAATGGGCACACGTGGGCACCAAGAGCTGTAAAGGTCATTGGAATTCAAATTGCAAAGATACAGTATATCAACTATTTACATAGCATTTCCATTATAAGTAATCGAGAGATGACTGAAAGGATACAAGAGAATGCACGTAGGTTATATGCAAATACTACCCCATTCTATATAAGGGACTTCACCACTAGCAGATTTTGGTATTTGCAGGGGGTCCTGGAAGCAATCCCCCATGGATATTGAAGGATAACTTACAGAGAAGAGAAGTAGGAGGTTAGTCCAGGAATAAAGCATTTATCAGGTGAATATTGCAACATTTGAACATGTGAGCAGGTCTTCTGGTAAAAAAAAAAAAAAGGTTTCATCTTGTTGATTACTCTTTCAGGCTGAAAACAGTCACTCAAAGAGGATGCTCTGTGTCCTACTGTTCTTATTTTCCAGGATTGCTTTAATAATGTTTGATGTGGGCTCTAAGAAGCCATCCCTTGTGAATTGTTAAAGAGGGCCTATCCTCTCTGAACTGAAACAACATGGACCAACCATCCAGTGGGTTTGTTTTGAACCTAAAAAGATGCACATATCTGCAGAGTCCTGCATGTGCAGCTAACCAATTCCCCTATCACTGTACTTCTCTTTTGCATGCCCGAAACTCTCTCTCCATTGCACCTTCAACGGCAATAATAGAACTTGTGGCAAAGTCATTGCAATGGTTTTGTTTGGAGCTGGGTGTGTGGTCCCTGTCCACAACTCTAAATTAAGGTGCTCAGCACTCAGATGGTCTTGAAATGTGTGCTTATGCCTTTGATAGACAAAGAAACTCCATCTTTTTTTTTCTTTGAGACAGAGTCTCACTCTGTTGCCCTGGGTAGAGTGCCTTGGCATCAGCCTTGCTCACAGCAACCTCAAACTCCTAGGCTCAAGTGATCCTCCTGCCTCAGCCTCCTGAGTAGCCGGGACTACAGGCGTGTGCCACCATGTCCAGCTAAATTTTTTCTATTCTTAGTCGCCTGGCTAATATTTCTATTTTTAATAGAGATGGGGTCTCGCTCTTGCTTAGGCTGGTCTTGAACTCCTGACCTCAAGTGATCCCCTTGCCTGGGCCTCCCAGAGTGCTAGGATTACAGGCATGAGCCATCACGCCTGGCCAAGAAATTCCATCTAAAATGTTGAGAAGACATTCATGAGAGAGTCCAATGAGCAAGGGAGGTAGACCCAGGGAGAAAAGAACATCATAAACAAAGAGCCCCAGGAGAAGGAACGCACATACCTGCTATCCAAGATGCTCCCAAGGATCCAAAACTAGCAGAAAAGAAGTTCCTTTCTATTTTGGTTCCCTCGTTCATGGGAACCAAATTGCTCAGAGACTAGAGTAACAATGGAACAATTAATTTAATGAGCATCCAAGAGAATTCAACCTCTGAGGCCTCAGAAATTGTAAATATGCCCTTTCTCCTCTTTCCTGCAGCTCAACTGTTCCGGCACCCTTGCAGAGGACACCTGACACCAACTCCCTGCCCTTCCTCGAAGCTGAATTGAACCTTCATTACCCAGGAAAGAAAGGACTGAGGGAACTAGAACCTCGGCAATGACCTTAGAGTGCCTGGTGTGGAAAGCAGGTATGGGGCAGGCCCAGCTCTCAAAGGAAGAACTTTGGCGGCACAAGTGTGGATAACGTGATGCTAAGATCCATTCGCTTAAAGCATTCCAATCAATTCCTGTGTCTCTCTCATCTTCTTTTCCTCTTGGCTTCCTCTCGGCTTGCTTCCCCTCTCTCTCTTCTGGAACCCAATTCTGAGGACCAATTCTGAACCCAACTCATTCATTCATTCATCCATTCATTCACTCAAGAAACGTTCCCTGGGATTCCATGTGGTTAGCACTGACAAGCCCATTGCGTACACCTTCTGACGTCAGTTTACTTAATGTCTCCGTGTCTCCGTCTCCACCTTTGTAAAGTGAGGATAATAGTGATATCCAACTTCATAGGGTTATTATGAGGATTAAATTAGATCAACCTTGTGATCCAGCAACCCCACTGCTGGCTGTATATATCCGAACGAAAGGACACGAGTGCGTTAAAGAGACGTCTGCACTTCCGTGTTGACTGCGGCACTATTCACAATAGCCAAGACACGTAATCAACCTGAGTGCCCATCAACAGCTGACTGGGTAAAGGAAAGGCGGTGTGTATGCACAATGGAATACTATTAAGAATGAAATCCTGTTGAGGATGAGCCTAGAGGTCACTACACCAAGTGAAATAAGCCAGGCTCACAAAGACACACATTGCATGTTCTCACTCATATGTGGGAGCTAAAAAAGGGGATCTCAGGGAGGTAGAGTGTAGAATGATGGTTATCAGAGTCTGGGAAGGGTAGGGAGAGGGGGAGGGATGAAGAGAGAGGTTGGTTAGTAGGTATAAAGATACGGTCAGACAGAAGGAATAAGTTTCAGTTTGTAGGGTGTCTACAGTTAACGGTAATGTATTGTATATTTCAAAATAGCCAGAACAGAACATTTGAAATGTTCTCGACACAAAGAAATGATAAACGTTTGAGGTGATAGATATTCCAATTACCCTGATGTGATCAATTATGCATTGTATGCTTATATCAAACCATCACATGGACCCCATATGTACAATTATGTCTCAACTTTTTAAAATAATTACCATAAATATTTTTGAATAAAATGTGAGGGTTAAATCCAAAGATATCATGCATTGACAGTTTTTCAATAGTCTCTAACATCTAGTGATCACTGTTCGTGTTGATTATTATTACTGCATTGCTATAAATATTTTCATTCATTAAATAAAAAAAATAGTGATCATGATGATAAAATGAATTGAGGCATATAAAATAGCACAAGTGCTTGACATGTGGAAGCCCTTGATAGATTTTAGCTATTATTACTCTCATTTATTGAGTATTTATAAGTTTCCAGCCCCTGTTCCAAGAGTTTTATTTTTTTAAGCTATGAAGGGCTTTATTGCACAAATTATTCTAATCACATTCCCAATAATAACTCCTACATGTTTAGAATGATCCATAAAAAAAAAAAGAAGTCATTAAATCATAAAAAAGGGTTCCATCAAATTTTAAAGGATTTTTTAAACTTTTTAAAATTACACAATGTTATGGGGGTACACATGTTTTGGTTTCAAAATTTGCTTTTGTACAGTTTGAGGGGGGAGGAGGGGATGGGTACATTCACACCTAACCAGGAGGTTTTTTAAATGTTTGTTAATATTTGAAATGATTGAGATCTGTACACACAAATGCTACTCTTGTAGCCATGTTTTCTGTTACTTTTTATTTTAAGATAATTCAGAGTGACAGAAAAGTTACAGAGAGAGTTGCCATAGTGACAAAAAATGTTAGGAACCAGGTAGAAGCAAGGGTTGCAAAACACCTGGATGTGCTGTATGCCCCCGGACACCACCTTAGAATGGCTACTGCTTTTTACATACGTGTTTGGTATCAGCTGCCTTACCAATATCATGTTCAGTTAAAATACATTTTTGGCTACCGATCCATCACCTGCAGCCAAGCCATCATCTGAAAACAATGATATGCTGCTTTTTCAATAGCGAGGTCTTTTATTTCTTTTTCCCCTCATACTGCATTAATTGATTCCAGGGCACTGATAAATAATTAATAATGAGACATTTCTTCTTTTTTAATACTTAAAGGATAATTCTGCTATTGTGTCTGCCAGAGGGCCTCACCAGGGAATTTTTGGAGGTAAGTTTTGTTGTTTTTAAAATTCCTTCCTTGGTTTTCGATCTGTTATGTTCCATCCTGAATCAACTTTGGGCACATATTTTCCCAGAAATTAAGTTCATTTCTTGGAGATTTTCATATTTTTAACATGGAGTTATAGGTAACATTTTCTTGCAAAGCTGAGTATTTCCTTATTTCCGTGTTATTTTCTCATTCCTAATTCTAGGCATTTCTGTTCTCTCTTTTTATTCCTTTCCTTAGACTTCTAATTTTTTCTATTAGTGTTTGGCAAAGAATTAACTGTGGAATTTGTTTTTCAGTTCTAGAAACTTTCTTCTTTTTAGTGCATTAACTCTGTTTCCATCTTTTTTTTTTTTAAGAGATGGGGTCTCGCTCTGTTGCCCAGGCTAGAGTGCAGTGGCACAATCACGTCTCACTGCAACCTCAAACTTCTTGGCTCAAGCGATCCTCCTGCCTCAGCCTCCAGAGTAGCTTGGATTACAGGTGCACACCACTGGTCTGACTAATTTATTTTTTGTAGAGATGGGGTCTTTCCCACATTGACCTCCCACAATGCTAGGATTACAGGCATGAAACACTATGCCTGGCCTTTTATTTTTATTAACTGCTACTTTCTGTTTGAATTAGGTTCGTTTTGTGGAATTTTTATTACCAGTATCTTCAAATTTTAAAGTTTTTATTTCTTGAGGATAGACTACATACGTATTTATTTGAAACTTTTGAACAATGTACTAGAAAGTGAATCTAAAAATCAAGATTGACGTTACCACTCAAAGATAATCCTTGTTCATATTTTGGTGCATGTTGTAGATAATTTTTTTGTGCAAATATATGTATAATTACATAAGATCTATATGCTGATTTAATTTTTCCAGTCCAGAAAAGGAGACCAAGTATTTTTTCACAGTAGTATCTGAAATGTTATTTCTCTTTCCATATGATGGAATTTTCCATTCTTATTCTTTTTCACAAAGGATTTTTTAATTCCCTCAGTAAAAAAGTTATCTTATTTTTTATTTCATTTTTATAGATTCATAGTAAAAATGAAAATTTTCTCAAATATTTATTACCCTTTTTACATTTTGTTTTATGAATCTTTAATACTCTTTTCCTTTCTCCCAGAAATGCATCAATCTTTCTATGATTCATAATTAAGTCTTTATAGATTAGAGATATTAATGTTTATCAAATCGATTATTTGTATATTCCATTTTCTGCATGGCATATTTTCTCATTCAGAATTTTTCAGTTTGTGGTTCCAATTACTGATCTTTGCTTCTCTTATTTCTACTGAAGACATTTTAATCAGAGAGAACTTCTACTTTCAAAGCTTATACCTATACATGTGTAAATTTGTATTATCTATCTATCTAGATAGGTAGATATACATATAAATGTTTTCTTCAGATAGCTTATGTAGTCTCTTGTTCCACATTTAAAATTCAAAATTTACTTGGGAATATACAGATAGAATTTAACATTCTTTTTCTAAATAGATAATTAATCATTAAACACTTATTCATACCATTTTCTAAAAAATTAAGGAAATACCTAAATTTTTAAACACTGAGAAAGACCATTTACAGATTATCCTAAGAGAAGCAAATATAAAATTAAAATTAATCCAAGCTGTATTTATTTTTAAGAAAAGTTAGAAAGTAAGTAAATGTCCAAAACGGGTACATTTTAAAGAGCCATTTCCATAGGGGGGAATATTTTGATGGAGTAAGAATCAGATGACAGAAAACATACATATAATTCACTTCTATTTTTAAAAACTGTAAGAATTCTGTATTTAAAAACTCCATTTTTGTTAAGTTTATGTAAGGAAATTGATAATATAAATGAAATGTAAAATAAGGCCAGGCCCAGTGGCTTACATCTGTAATCCTAGCACTTTGGGAGGCTGAGATGGGAGGATTGCTTGAAGTCCGGAGTTTGAGACCAGTCTGGGCAACACACTGAGACCTTGTCTCTATAAAAAATGGAAAAGAAATTAACCAGGCATGGTGGTGCACACTGTAGTCCTAGATACTTAGGAGGTTGAGGCAGAGGGATCACTTGAGCCCAGGAGTTCAAGGCTGCAGTGAGCTATGATTGCACCACTGCACTCCAGCCTGGGCAGCAGAGCAAGATCTCAATCATAAAAGAAAAAAAAAAACAACAATGATTGATAATAACAGTGGCTATTATTTTTTAGCAGAAGGAGCGTCCAAGGTCCAGAGAATTTAACATACAGAAATTACAGAAATGCAGCACAATAGAAGAAAGAGTCTTTCAATGATTGAAAAAATCTGCCTAGAATTAGGGAATTCTTATTCCCACATGAATTGGGCAGAAATAGCAAGAGTGGCCATCAGGGATGCTGGGCAAGGGCTGATTGCTTAGGATGCAGGCAAGCCCTAGAGCAGCCATCCTCAAACTTGGGTGTGCATCAGAATTCCCAAGAGGGCTTGTGAAAACCCAGAATGCTGGCACCGTTCCCAGAATATAGGATTCAATTGATCTGGTGGATCTGATAATGCACAGTTCTCACAAGTTCCCAGGTGATGCTAATTGATGTTGCTGTTCCAGGGACCACAGTTTGAGAACCACTGAACTAGAGACAATTTTTCCAGGTAGCAATGGTAACTGCAGCTTATCAGCAAAGAGATCCAATGATTAGCCAAAATGCATAACATCTTGAGTTCCCCGGGTTTGAATAAAGGATATTGCAGTCATTCTGGGGAACGCCTATTTGGAGCGAATTTTGTGTTGCTTCCTCCCTCCCTCCCTCTCCCTCTCCCTCTCCCTCTCCCTCTCCCTCTCCCTCTCCCTCTCCCTCTCCCTCTCTCTCTCTCTCTCTCTCTCTCTCTCTCTTTCTTCTGGACAAACCCAGCAGCCCCATGGAAAAAAGAAACCAGACAAGAGTTGGAAACTTCCTCCTCCTGGGATTCGTAGAGGACTCTGACTTGCAGCCAGTCCTCTTTGGGCTGTTCCTGTCCATGTACCTGGTCACTGTGTTTGGGAACCTGCTCATCATCCTGGCCACCATCTCAGACTCTCACCTGCACACCCCCATGTACTTCTTCCTCTCCAACCTGTCCTTTGCTGACATCTGTTTTGTGTCCACCACCGTCCCAAAGATGCTGGTGAACATGGAGACACAGAGCAAAGTCATAACATACGAAGGCTGCCTCAGCCAGATATTTTTTTTCATTGTGTTTGGATGTCTGGACAATTTACTACTGACTGCGATGGCCTATGACCGCTTCGTGGCCATCTGTCACCCCCTGCACTACACGGGCATCATGAGCTCCTGGCTCTGTGGGCTGCTGGCTCAGGGGTCCTGGTGCATCAGCGTCGTGGGCTCCCTGCTCGAGACCTTGCCCGTTTTGAAACTGTCCTTCTGCACAAACATGGAAATCTCACATTTTTTTTGTGATCTTCCCGAAGTCCTGAAGCTTGCCTGTTCTGACACCCTTGTTAATAACATAGTGGTGTATTTTGTGACCATCATCCTAGGTGTCTGTCCTCTCTCTGGAATATTATTCTCTTATTCTCAGATTTTCTCCTCTATCCTAAGAATTTCATCGGCCAGGGGCAAGAACAAAGCCTTTTCCACCTGTGGGTCTCACCTCTCTGTGGTTTCCTTGTTCTATGGCACAGGGCTTGGGGTCTACCTCAGCTCTGCAGCCACACCATCCTCTAGGACAAGTTTGATGGCCTCGTTGATGTACACCATGGTCACCCCCATGCTGAACCCCTTCATCTACAGCCTGAAGAACAGGGACATGAAGGGGGCCCTGGGAAGACTCTTTGGCAAGGCAACATCTCTCAATGAATTACCCAAGGCCTCTCATGAGTAGCAACATGCACGATACTAAGAACCAGAAAACCGGGCCTCCTTCAGCTAATATTTTGACTACTTCTGTTTTTATGTGCATTTTTTTGGTATCTCTGCTTTTTTTTCTCCAGAATATTATGGGGATACAAGTATTTTGGTTACATAAATTGCTTTTGTGCCATTTAAGTCAAAGTGTGCCCATCCCCCAGATAGTGTGCATTGTACCTGTTAGGTGTGGATTTACTCATCCCCTTCCCCCTACCCTGCTTTATTTCCAATGAATGTTATTTACATATGTGCCCATAAGTGTTGATCGATTGGTTCTGATTTAACAGTGAGTACATCTAGTAGTAGTAGTACTAGTAGAGACAAAATAAACCAATAAATGATAAAAAAAAAAAAGAGTACATCTAGTAGTAGTTTGTTTTTCCATTCTTGTGATACTTCATTTACAAGAATGGGGTCCAGTTCCACCTAGGTTAATAAAAGAGGTATTAGTTCAACATTTTTTATGCCTGAGTAGTACTCCATGTTACACATATACCACATTTTATTAATCCACTCATGTATTGATGGGC
>VBSM01003225.1:4038679-4059948 GCA_008086735.1 Cheirogaleus medius | reverse complement strand
TAGATCTACTTGTATCTCTTTAAGGTGTCTCCATATTGCTTTCCACAGAGGTTGCACAGGTTTGCAGTCCCACCAGCAGTGTAGGAGTGTTCCTATCTCTCCGCATCCACACCAACATTTATAGTTTTGGGACTTTTTGATAAAGGCCATACTCACTGGAGATAAGTGATAACTCATTGTGGTTTTAGGTGTTGAGCCATTGAAACCTGGGACAAAAGAGGAGCGTTTCAAGATGCCAACAGTAACCACAGCAGTAAGTATCGCTAAGACGACCAAAAGATATTTATTTTACCCAGTGATATGAAGGTCATTGGAGCCTAAGAGAGAGTTACTTTGGTGGAATGAATGATGGGTGTGAGACCTGGGTTTGAGTGTGTAGATGAGTAATAGGGAGGGATTAAAATGCATAATAAAACTTTTTAATAAGGATGAGACTTAGTATATGTCAACAAAGGTGTAAAGAACTGGTGGAGAGGACAAGACTGAGCATACCAGGGACAGCATATATGGGCAGTAACATAAAGTAACTGAGAAGGTAGGGGGATTGGGAACCAAAGTGCAGGTGGAAGGATTATTCTAAATAGCATGAAGTGCGTGTTGTCTATCTATGACAACAAGACAGAAGCAGGAGAGAATAAACCAGATGCCCACTGGCTAGTGTTTTGTAGAACACAACGTTGACCTTATTTTATGCTGCTGACTGTGTTTTCTCTGTGAAGGTGCTGGTAGGAACATTTCCTGGGAAGGAGGAGAAAGCTAGAAGAACGAGGCATTTCAAGAGTGGAGAATGTTGGAAGGGACCGTTGTAGAGGGTGGATGAGAGAAATGTAGAAGGCTTTTGAGGAGAAGGCGTTCCCACTGACGCTGGCAGGAAGAACGAACAGTCCGTGCAAACCTCACAAATCTCACTTTCTTGACCTATCAGATGGAAACATAATCATACTTTTCTCCAAGTGCTGAAGTGAACAGCATGTGAACCAAGAATATGAGAAAAGGTTTTGTAAACCTGAACATACAAATGCCGGGTATGGTTCATATTGCTGGGGTTTCTCCTGTGCCCTCTGGGATTCTCTTCCCTGGTTTTGTGGTGTTCGTGCACGCTGAAAATACCAGGGACTGTTGCAGAGTTTTAAGGAAAGTCTCAAATCCAACTTAGTACTCATTTTGCTTCACTTTTATGAGTGTGTGTGTGTGTGTGTATATGTATATATAATAAATATACCATGTTTAATTGTTCTTCATTTAAGGGGGTGACATTGAATGACTTCTGGGGTAAGGATGGTGTTGTGACCCTTAGCAGCTGGTGGATCATTACTTCAGATCATTAATTCCTGCTTGTCAGCTCACTAGAATATCTTCCAGTGCTTGTGAGTGTTTCTTCCAGTGAACAAAAAAGCACACGCACCATGTGTCACACAAGGTGGGTGCTCAACACGAGGGGACAGTCATGTGCAAAGGTCAAGCTGAGTCCAGATGCACAGTGAACTAAAGCAGAAGAGAACAGGACAATGCGTCTCTGAGTAGAACGTGCACCGCTGCTTCAGTTCACGCATTCCTGCTTGTGCAGTCAGCATGCATGGCGCATAGATGTTCCATAACAGTGTTCATGTGTAAGAGTCAAGAGGAGTGCAGTTCCCTAAGGAATTAGAGTAAAGGATATTTTTTAAGCAAACATTTAAACTGAGACCATTGTTAATGGTTAAAGAGCCCATGATTCATCGAAGTCCGAGCCACCCTAGAGCATCACCTGCCACACACCCAGGTTGTCCAGGGGGCCAGTTAGTGACGTGCTCGGGGAGCAGTACACGATCTTACCGTGCTGGGTCTGGAGGTGTCGGAGACAGCCTTGCTAGAGATTGAGTACATGTGTCAGACTCAGCTCTCGATTTCCTGATCTTTTTGAACCATTTCCTGGGGCCCAGAAAAGGAGAGTTCACTCATATGTTTATCACAGCACAGTTCGCAATAGCAAAGATTTGGAATCAACCTAAGTGTCCATCAGTGGATGATTGGATGAAGAAAATGTGATATACACACAATGGGATACTATTCAGCCATACAAAAGAATGAAAGCGTGTATTTTGCGGCAACATAGGTGGAAATGGAGTAAGCGAAACAAGTCAGACACAGAAAAAAATACTGCACGTTCTCACCTATAAGTGGGAGCTAAATAACGTGAACACATGGACACAGAGTGCGGAATGATAGACAGTTGAGACTTGGAAGGGTGAGGAGGTAGGAGGGGGTGGAGAAGAGAAGTTACTTAATGGATAAAATGTATGTTATTCCAGTGATGGATACATTAAAAGCCCTATGCAATCTACCCATGTAACAAAATGACACTTGTACCCCATAAATTTATAAAAATAAAAAAAGAGAAGAGTTCACAGCCATACTTTCCTGCTCTAGGTTATAATTGTGCTTTTCAAAGTACACAGACTAGAATGACAAAGTTTAAAAACACTGATAATACCAAGCGTCGGCAAAATGGAGCAATTGGAACTCTCATATGCTGCTGGGTGAGGTAACAATCATTTCGAAAGGAGTTTGGCAGTTTTTAAAAATAAAGTTGAGCATACACAGCAAGGGGCATGAAAACAAATGTCTACATAAACCCAAATGCCCACCAATACATGAGTGGATTAATAAAATGCAGTATATGTATACTATGGATTCTACTCAGCCACAAAACATAGTGGTGACCTAGAACCTCTTGTATTATCCTGGCTAGAGCTGGAACCCACTCTACTAAGTGAAGTATCCCAAGAATGGAAAAACAAGCACCACGTGTACTCACCATCAAATTGGTATTAACTGTTCAACACTTAAGTGCACATATAGTGATAACATTCATCAGGTGTCGGGCAGGTGGGAGAGGAGAGGAGGGGATGGGTATGTTCACACCTAATGGGTGCGGTGTGCACTGTCTGGGGGGTGGACACGCTTGAAGCTCTGACTCAGGTGGGGCAAAGGCAATGTACCCTAATGTAACCTAAACATCTGTACCCCTATAATATGCTGAAATTTTAAAAAATAAAAGTAAATAAAAAAGAATGAAATCATGTCTTTTGCAGCAACAGAGATGGAACTGGAGGCCATTATCTTAAGTAAGACAACTCAGATACAGAAAGACAAATACCACATGTTCTCACTTATAAGTAGGAGCTAAATAATGTGTGCACATGTATGGAGAGTGTGGGATATGATAGACAATGGAGACTTGGAAGGGGGAGGGATGGAGAGGGAGATGTTGAGAAATTCCTTAAAGAGTACAATGTGTATTATTTGGGTGATGTATACCCTAAAAGCTCTGACTTCGCTAGTATGCAATCAATTCATGTAACAAAATTACACTTGTGCCACCTACATTTATACCAGAAAACAGAAAAACAACGTGGAGCAGATGAAAATCATGACATTATTCACCTTGAATCAAAAATGTAAGGAAGCACTTGCCTTTATAAGCAAGAGATAAGAGAAGAGATGGAAGAACTCAGGGAAGAGAGGTCTTGGAAATAGTGCATTAGAAAAGCTTGGTAAATAAATGGAAGGAAAAAAATCTACAGCAATGAAGGCAAAATTTAGGGAGGTGATATGAAGAACAGACTGTTTAAAACATGGCTTAAGGGACATAGAAAATAAGAATAAAAAAATGAGCAAAGTTAAATTAACATGAAGAAAGAGGTAAAAAAAAAAAAAAATTAAAGGCTGGGTGTGGTGGGTCACGCCTGTAATCCTAGCACTCTGGTTGGCCAAGGCAGGAGAATTGCTTGAGGCCAGGAGTTCGAGACCAGCCCGGGCAACATAGTGAGACCCCATCTCTACTCAAAATAGAAAAGTTAGCTAGGCGTCATGGCATGTGTCTATAGTCCCCGCTACTCGGGAGGGTGATAGATATTGGTTTTCTTCCACCTTTTGGCTATTATGACTAATGCTGCCATGAATATTTATTGGTGTGCAAGCACCTGTTTGAGTCCCTGTTTTCAATTCTTCGGGGTATGTACCTAAGAGATGGAGCTGCTTGCTCATATCATCATCCCATGTTTAACTTTTCGAGGAACCACCCAACTGGTTTCCACAGTGGCTGCACCATTTTACTTTCTGAGAAGTAAGGTATGAAGATTCTAATTTTGCCTCATTCTTACCAACATTTGTTATTTCTCTCAAAATTTTTTTTTAAATTGACAAATGATAATTGCATATTTTCATGGGGTACATAGTGATGTGTTCATACATAAAATATATAGTAATCAGATGAGAGTAATTAGCATACCCACCATCTGAAACATTTATCATTTCTTTGTGTTGGGACGTTCACTATCTTCCTTCTAGCTATTCAAAACTATGCAATATATTATTGTTAACTTGTTATTTTCCTTTTAAAAATTGTATTCATTTTAATATGTGGAGTGGGATCTCACTGTGGTTGGGATTTGCATGAAGTTCTCATTGCAGTAGGCATAAATAACATTGTAGTAGAACCAAGTCATAGCTACTTATTTATGGGTCGTGTGTGGTTTCTTTCACAATTACAAACACGGGCAGAGTTGAGTAGCTGAGACAGGGACCATCTGGGCTATGAAGCCTAACATATTTACTGGCTGGCCCTTCATAGAATGAGTTGTCTGACCACTACATTCAAGCAAGGCGGGCAAGTCGCACTGCTGAGTGTGTGTGTGTGTGTGTGTGTGTGTGCGCGCGCACTTTCCGAGGTCAGAGCTGCTTGGTGGATGGTAGGTGTGATGAATAGAATAATGGCCCCGCAGATGTCTAGGTCATAATCCCTGGAATCTGGAACTTTTACTCAGGTGGAATTTTGCAGATGTGACTAAGTGAAGGATCTCGAGACAGGTGGGATTATTAGCTTTGAAGACGGAGAAAGGGATCTTGAACCAAGGAATGCAGTTAGCTTCCAGGAGCCAGAGAAGCCAAGGAAAGAGACTCTCTGCTATAGCCTTTAGAAGGAACCATTTAAAACCCTTGACCTCCAAAATGATATTATGATTTATCTGTATTATTTTAAACCACTATGTTTGTGGTGATTTCTTACATCAGCAATAGGAAACGGATACAGTGGCCCATTCAGGAATCTGGGAACAGCTTCCAGCTAAGAAGCCTTGGTGTCAGCCCTTAGTGTCACTGCAGGAGTTTGACATGAAACCGGGAGCTACGCACCTCCGACCCCCACCACCCACCCTCTGGCCAAAGCTTCTCCTCGACATCCTGCGGTTCCAGCCACTGCTCCACCCTGCAGGGCTCTGGGCTCACAGAGCTCTCTCTCAGTATTGCTCACAGAGTGTGGGGTGGGTGGCGGGGTCTTTTCTAAATGCTGCTCCCAGAGAGAGAACTTTTTCTGGGCTCTGCATATCTCAGCATTCCTGCTATCTCCCCACCCGGGGGAAGTTCCTTCTTCTTCGAGCAGTTTACAGGTGGGAAAAGAGGAAGGCACGTGACTGTGTCATAGTGTTGAGTAAGTGTGGGTGTCTTCAAATCTATTTAGTTCTAATTTATCTTTCTCTCTTTTCTAATTAAGAGAGAAAAGACAGCAATGAATTCGGTCCTCTTTGCCTAACTCTGAGACGAGTGGAGCAGAGCCCAGACAGTATTTGCACAGCTCATTCTATCTCTAACCTAGAGAGTGGTGTAGGACAAGCCCCTCCTAACGTAAGAGGTTTCCCCTGTGGGGTGGAGAATAGTCTGTAAACAGCATGATACTTCCAGCAAAATGGATGTTTAAAAAGGAAACCATTTCAAAGCAAATACATTGCTGTTACCTTACTTAATGTTGAAAGATTTAAGATTTTAATTTTCTATCGTGGATATTAAATACTTCTTGTCTCTCAGTCATTTCAAATGCTTTAAAACAGGCGTCCTCAAACTATGGCCCGCGGGCCGCGTGTGGCCTGCTGAGGACATTTATCCGGCCCGCCGGGTGTCTTTGCCCGTTTTGTTTTTTTACTTCGAAATAAGATATGTGCAGTGTGCATAGGAATTTGTTCATAGTTTTTTTTTTAAACTATAGTCCGGCCCTCCAACGGTCTGAGGGACAGTGAACTGGCCCCTGTTTAAAAAATTTGAGGACCCCTGCTTTAAAACATTGTTAAAACAACTATATAAACAATAAAGAATGGCTAGTGTGAACACTATTAATGTATTGAAAAGTCAATTAATCAAAGTCTATTAAGCTTTTCTTAAAAGTGTATTGTATTCCACTTTAAGATAAAGGATATCCAATGTTTTAAAAAAAAAACTTGGTTAACCTCTTCAAGAGTAGGTATTATTGTTCTTGCCCTCCAGAGGAGGAAGCTAAGACCAGGAGATTTAAAAACACTTGGTCAAAATCAAGACCATCTTTCAGGACCAAGCTGTGACCACAGCTCTGATTCCTATACCGACAAAGCTCTTTCCGGTTATCCTTCCAGTGCATATCCCTGAAGTGCCTTCCCCGTGTGAGATAAAATTGCAAATTTAAGAAACCGCGTTTGCTCATTCTGCTTTGCTAGAAGAATTTCACAAAACTTCTTGCCAGCAGACTTTCACAAAGCCCCTGACTCTGTGACTGGGTGCAGTTCTCTGGAGGAATGCCCTGAAGACAACAAACAGGTAGAGTGCAGGTTCCCACATCTCTTGCTTGAATCACTGCACACTGCATTTTTTTAAAAAAAGATAAGTTCAATGATCCTAGCCCTGGCCTCTTCCTGGACAGAAGATAACACCTGACAGGGTTAATGCTGATGCCTCTGTCATCTATACCCCAGTATACTCTCACATCCAAACTTTGATGAGATTTTGCTCGAATGCAACTTCTGGACACACACGGAGGAACGTCCACCACCTGACATATAAGCTGTGGGCTGAAACACTGCTTTGGAGCAGACTAACAGAAACTCCCTAAAAGACTGTCTTGGGTTGAAGTCCTCAACTCTGAATAAAACTAACTTTAATTTTTAAAAGCCTGATTTTTTTCTTCGATTGACATGTGTACCAGGCACTTGGGCACAGTGGTGAGAAAGACACTTTGTATGAACAGCAACTGATCCTTTCCACAATTCTTTGGTGTATATTGACTTTGTCTACAGATCTGTCTTCCCACTGGAGAAAGAGCCCCAGGAAATGGGGGCCATGCTTTACGTGTAGTTGGGATCATGGTCCCTGGCAT
The DNA here is from genome assembly GCA_008086735.1 of Cheirogaleus medius. NCBI lineage: Eukaryota > Metazoa > Chordata > Mammalia > Primates > Cheirogaleidae > Cheirogaleus > Cheirogaleus medius. The sequence goes on along the minus strand of VBSM01003225.1, from coordinate 4,052,789 downwards.
AGAAATTGGAGCAATGGTGGACAATCACACCATTCCTGTCATGAAATTATTCTCTTCATACTGTCAAAAGGGATTTAAAGAGTTTTAAGATCAAAATATATTTATAAAAAAATGCTTGAAATAAAAAAGGAAGATAATGGAGAGGAAAAGCCATCAGCATATGAGAGTATGCTATCATTTCACAGAATGCTTTTCTATTTAAAACAGAACTTGGGAAACATTCCGATTTAGTTTATCAAGGGCTTTCTCATTTAGCTCTATAATCACCCCCAAACTGGAAACGACTCAAATGTCCTTCAATGGGTGAAGGGATAAACTAACTGCGGTACATCCTTACAAAAAAAATACTACTCAGCAATAAAAAGAAACCAAGTAGTGATACACAAACCAACATAGATGAACCTCAGAGACAATACACTGAGTGGAAGAAACCTGGCTCAAAAAGCAACATATTGTATCATTCCATCGATAGGAACTCTCAAAAGACAATACTATAAGAAAGAAAACAGATTAGTGGTTATAAGGAGGGAAGGAGTGAGGTAGCTACAAAGGGACAAGATGAGGGAGTGTTTTAAAATAATGAAACCAATTGTTCTCTATCCTGATTGTAGTTTGGCAGCCCAAATGTGTACATGTGTTAAAATTCATAGACTGGCCACTCCAAGCCGGGGGAAAAGCCAATAGAAAGGTTCTGAAGCTTCTCACTGCGTAACTGTGTCATAATATGTTTATTCTCCATTAATGGCCGTAATTTTTCCCAATCTTTATTGCATACAATGTTGCAATAAAGAACCTTCTCAAGGTACCCTACATGGTGTTTTAAGTCTGAACAACAGCAGGAAATGGGAGCAATTGTCCCCTAACAGATTGAAGGACACTCACTCCTGGGCTCTCAGACCTGGTGACTCCAGGACAGTCTTCAAAGTTGACAGGACAGGTGGGAGCATTGTAGGGAGGGGGTGGAGGGAACACATGGCATGGGAAACGACTTACCTTGACAAGTGTTCTCCTTCTCACTTCTGAATTTCGTGCCCCCGGAAAAGAGCTCATACCCAGAGGTGCACTTACGGTAGTGGCTTCTCTCCACATTGTGACACTCCGCCAAGCTTCCGCAAGACAGGTAGAAAGGCGAGCCACACTCGTCGATATCTGGAACACAAGTGGGAAATGCTAGGAACCTCCAAAATTATGATTAGGGTCAGTAGCAACCAGATTTAAAGGATTCCTCTCTCCCTTACATTTTTTTTTTTCTAAACAAAATAACAGGTGTTTACATCAGAAAACTGGGAAAGCAGAAAACGCAAAGAACGCATCAAAAATCCAGCCACTGAGACTACAACAATCTTTCCCAAAGAGCATAGAACAATAAACCCACATGCATCTATCACCGGCTGTGCCAATGACAAAGATTCCTCCGTTCCTTTTTCATCTATTCTCTGCCTCCCATGCGTGGAGTCAGACTACAGCTCTTAACATTTTGGTATATGCAAATTCTTCCAGGACTTTAAAATATTTTGTAAATCCTTTTCCATGTCCAAATAAGAACTTTAATGCCTGTAGAATATTCTACAGTAGGAATCTTTCATACTTCATCCAACTCATGTAAAAGTACAAGAATCAGAATTCTGTAGTTTGACAAGTGGATACAGGTTCTCCCACTTCCTACGATGTGACCTTGGACAAGTCACTTCATCTCTTAGGGCCCATTTCCTCATTTATGATATGGCATGTGCGCTGCCCCTGGGCGATGTTGTTTGCTTGAGAGCTCTGTGAACTACAAATGAGCCCTGTCTGAATTCCAGCCATTTGACCAGCCGTGGAAACCTGAGCAAGCTGTTCTGCTTTCCCAAGTCTTAGCTTCCTTATCCATGCATTGGAGATAATACTGGCATCTACTCATTTGGTTATTGCATGGTTTAAATTAATTTCAGAGATAGTGTTTTACAAATGGCAAATGGCCATCCTGGCATGAGGTTACATGGGGTTAGTTTCGGATAAAAGAACTGAGATCCTGGCTTAAAGGAAGTTCCCTGAAATCTAGTGGTAAGTTTGGTAGAATGTTCAGAATCTCTGATCACTGTATCGTCTTAGTCCTCTCTTCCTGCTTTGTAATATGGCCTCTGTCTTTGATCAGTTAATAACAACAGCAATAAGGCATTGACTTCTTTTTAAGTGCAATGCACTATTTATTCTTAGTGTTTTACATGTAGTCATGTATCATATATATATTTTTTCTCATTAATTTTTTTCTTTTGGAAAATGATTATTTTTCGTAAAAATATGTTAACACATAATAGGTTTAGCATTATTTTAACTGAATTAATAGTCTTTAAAATTCTTTTAAAAATGTATGATTGACACATACTAATTGTACATATTTGTGGGGTACAATGTGAGGTTTTGATACATGGATGAGGTAAAATTCACATAAAAAATCTATTGTTTGAAAGCCAATATTTCAGTGGTAGTTAGTATATTCACGTTGTTGTGTAATCAACACCTCTGTCTAGTCCCAAAACATTTCCATTACCCCAAAAGAAAACCCCTTACCTATTAAGTAGTCAGTCCCCGTTCCTCCCTCTCCTGGCATCTGGCAACCACCAGTTAATAGATTCCATTCACATGTATAATAACCAGGTGAGTGGATACTCACCAATTTACGAATAAGGAAATTGAGATGCTGGAAGGTGAAACAATTTGCTTGGGCTCACACAGCTGGTCAGTAATACAGCTAGAATTCATATATTCTGGCACCGAATGCCAAGCTCTTAACACTGTACACCTTGACCACGAGACCTGATAGCCCTGTTTCCTGGTTCCTTATTGCAACTACTCCCTTACTGCAATTACTCTTTTCTTTTTATTGTTTTTGAGACAGATTCTCCTTCTCTTACCTGGGCTAGAGTGCCGTGGCATCAGCCTAGCTCACAGCAACCTCAAACTCCTGGGCTCAAGAGATCCTCCTGCCTCAGCCTCCCGGGTAGCTGGGACTACAGGCACGTGCCACCATGCCCAGCTAATTTTCTCTATTTTTAGTTGTTTGGCTAATTTCTTTCTATTTTTGGTAGAGACGGGGTCTCACTCTTGCTCAGGCTGGTCTTGAACTCCTGAGCTCAAGCAATCCTCCCACCTCAGCCTCCCAGAGTGCTAGGTACAATTGCTCTTTACTCCTTTAGCTAAGAACTCTGGTGCTGCCCCAAGGGCTGAGGATTCCGGATTTCCCACAGTTTCTAATGACCACCTCCCCTATCCCTCAGCCTCTTTACCTGTACAGACCTCTGAGGAGTTGCTCAAGATGGTCTTTCCAGACAACGAGGCGAATCCAGGATCACAGAGGCAGGCAGCGGCACTGACACAGTGGGCGTTCCGTGGGCACCGGGCACAGGACACTCTGGAGATTGAGCACTGCAGTTTGAAGACACTTGGAAGATGCCAGCTGCCAGTCGGCAGCAAGGTGACAGAGGGGAAGACAGAGAAGAAGATGCCTGCCTTCACACAAGGGAGAGTCCTTGGTAATAGACTGATTGTTTGGGGGAAGAAGCAAGACCCATGTCTCAAAGCCTAAGAAGACCATATCTGAGATTCACTCCTCAAAATAAACCCTTGCTAAGTTTGACATTCCTTCCCCCAGCTTCAGGGGATAGGTGGGACTTGTTTGAACATACTCACTTCCAGCCTTCTGGGCAACAGCTCCCAACCATATTAGCAGGATACAGAGCCTAGAACAGAGAGGAGGAAGGTAAATATGGCTGAGGAATGAGATTCAAGGCACCTGCACAAAAGCTCCTACCACCTGATAAGTGGCTTATCCCATACAGCCTCGGAAGCTTCTGGCATCATTTCGGTGTTTCCTTCTGCTCAGGCTGCAAAGGACCTTGGAGGCACAAGATTTTCCCTTTTATCTTCCAAAATCCTCAAGAAGAACAGATAACAGTAGGCTTTCAGTATGGGGATCGAAATCTACACTTACAGAGATTAACAGGCACGCATATTAGAATGTCGACTCCCATCCGCTTTAGGAAACACAACTTATGAAGAGATTTCTCAGATCTGGCTGTTTTTATGCATAGATTCATATTAGTTCTTTACAGTTCAGGATTTTTCTCTTTTCACAATGGCTTAAATCTATTTTCACTTCCGGGCTGAGCTGAGAGTCAAACACAGATCTGAGCCCCTAGCTCTGCCGCTCACGGACGCTATGGCTTTGCGCAATCCAGTCTCCACTTTTTGTATAATAGTTTTTACTGTTTGATAGACATTTTAAAACATGCCAACAAGTAGAATAACAGTCAACTGAATGCCTGGATACCAGTCACCATGCTATAACAATGATAAACTTGTGGTCACTCTTCTTTCCTCTACACCTCTACTCCTCCTCTTCCCCCCACAGGATTATTTGGAAGAAAATTCAAGGCATCATATTATTTCACAGGATATATTCTTAAAACAAAAATAAGCATAGGTAATAAATTGAGAAATGCCCCCAAATAAGCCCCTCATTTTCTTTCTGGTTGTGAGTTCAAACCACTTCCTCCTTTGAGAAGTTAATAGAACCGAATAATGTCATTTTTCGTTATCATCCTTTTGAGTATCGTAGCAAGAGCAAGCTAGGAATCAAACAGAGGCCAGAGGAGTTTCTCAAAAGGGATGAAAGGACTCCCAAATGGTTTTAATCGAAGATCCTCACAATTCTACGTACCTGGAAGAAATGCAACATATCTGCTCCTCGTGGTGCAGAGACGTGAAGCCCCACCAAAGGGAGAATTCGATCTTGAGCTGTGAACCATTAGCATTTCCTGTTCAAGTAAAGCTCATGTGCCCCAGAAGCACTGACTCGGGAAACAGCCTCGATGTTTTCTTCTCCTTCCTTCACCCAATCTAAGCTTATCAGATCTTTCTGTTCTGCTTTTTATTCTTTGCTTAGCATTATTAACCATTCGGACTGCCAGCCCACTCTTGCTCAGGCTGGTTTTGAACACCTGACCTTGAGCGATCCTCCTGCCTCGGCCTCCCAGAGTGCTAGGATTACAGGCGTGAGCCACCACGCCCAGCCTGAAGGGTCTTTTTAAATGAGCAAATCCGCTGGTCCCTGACAAATACAGTTCAGTTTTGTCGAGTTAACAGTAAGACTGACTACCTTCTATATGCTGGGTCTTGAGCCATGTATTCCTACATATAGTCTCAGTAAAAGAATATATTCTTAGAGATTCCAATTAGACAAGAATGTGTTGGAGTGGGAAAGTTAGAGAGCTTGCAGCTACTATTTTTATGATATAAGGCACATCCCTTAAACTCTTGGAAAGCTGGAAATAATTATTCTCACCTACTGTTGGAAGGATTCAATGAGATAAAATGGGTAAAGCATCTGAGGTTATTACCTAGTCTACTGGAAATGCCTAACAAACATTAGTGTCTTTCATCCTCCTTTGTAAAAAGTAATTAGTCATGCAAATATGAGTTATTTCCATTATTCCACCATTATAATACCCTATGTTCAATTGTGCTCTTCATTTTCTTAAGTTCCTTAAAATCATTTAGTTGTCTCCATATTATAATCCCAAGATAAGAGGGCTAGTATTGATATCCCATTTACGAATCAGGAAGTAGAGGCTCAAATGACTTAAAAGTTTCATATCTTATTTTTAATTGACAAATCATACTACATATTCGATGGTTAAGAATAGTTCTTGTATCTTAACCTGTTTTAAAAATACACTTTGATTCAAGTATAACCTCCATTTAGAAATGTGTACATACCTTAAGCATACAAGGTAATACTATCACAGTGTGAAGATACCCACGCAATCAATATTCCTGTCAAAACACGAACATGAACATTACCCAAGAAGCCCCACCTCATCCTTCTCTTACTTCCTACTCTATTATTTTTCACAAAAGTTACCACTGTTCTGATTTCTAAACCCATAGATTAACTCTGGCTACTTTAGAACTTTATGTAAATGAAAGCAAATAGTATGTTTTTTTCTGCATCTGGTTTCTTTCACTCAATGTTATACTTGTGAGACTCATCCATATATTGCCATATGACTACAGCTTGTTCTTTTTTATTGCTGGATAGTATTTCATTGTATGAAAACACTATAATTTATTCATTTTGCTGTTAGTGGTCATTTAGATTGTTTGCAGTTTTTTGGTTGTTGTTGCTGTTGTTACTATGAATCAAGCTGCATGAACATTCTTATGTATTTTTGGTGCACTTATGCACTCAATTCTTTGGGATGTATAAGAATGATATTTCTGGGTTATGGGGTAGATGTAATTTTAGCAGACACTGCTAAACACTTTTCCAAAGTGGTCCTAACCACTTCTATTAATGTATGAATTCCAATTGTCCACGTTCTCTGTAATGATTACTATTTCCCATGTTTTCAATTTTAGTTATCCTGATGGGTTTGTAGTGATTTATCATTTTAAAAAAATTAAAAAGAAACATTATTTTGGAATAATTTTAGATTTATAGATAAGACTAATGATGTTGCATATCTCTTCATACACATAGTGATAATTTGCATATCCTCCCTTGGGAAGCTCACGTCTTTCCCCCAATTTCCTTTTGGTGATATTTCTTTTCTGATTATGAGAGTTCTTCATATATTCTGCATGTGAGTGTATTGTAAGATATTTGTATTGAAACTATCTTCTCATTTTTAGTCTCCCAATGGTGTCTTTTGATGAATAGGAGTTCTTCTTCTTGATAAAGTCCAATTTATTAACATTTTCTTTTATGGTGTTTTTTAAAAACAGCTTTATTGAGGTATACTTGACATATAATAAATTGCACATATTTAAAATATACAACTTGAAAAGTTTTTTTATTATCTTTTACCTCTCAATAGATGCAGAAAAAGCATTCAACAAAATCCAGCACCCTTTCATGATAAAAATCCTCAACAAAGTGAGCATAGAAGGAACGTTTCTCAGAATTATAAAATCCGTATATGACAAACCCACAGCCAACAACATACAAATGCGGAAGAGTTGAAAGCATTCCCCCTAAGAACTGAAACAAGACAAGGATGTCCTCTATCACCACTTCTATTCAACATAGTGCTGGAAGTCCTAGTCAGAGAAATTAGACAAGAGAAGAGTATTTAGGGTATCCAAATCAGGAAAGAAGAGGTCAAACTATTGCTCTTCACTGATGATATGATTCCGTATTTAGAAAACCCCAGAGATTCCACCAAGAGTCTCCTGGAATTGATAAATAAATTAAGCAAAGTCTTAGGATACAAAATCAATGTACATAAATCAGTAGCATTTCTATATAATAACAACAATCAAGCTGAGAGTCAAATAAAAGACTCAATAACATTCACAATAGCTACAAAGAAAATAAAATACCTAGCAATGAAAAAAGACTAAATTAATTAATTAAAAATAAAAAGAAAATAAAATACCTAGGAATATACTTAACCAAGGAAGTGAAAGATCTCTACAAGGAGAACTATGAGATTCTGAGGAAAGAAATTGCAGAGGATACAAATAAATGGAAAAACATATCATGCTCATGGATAGGTAAAATCAATATTGTTAAAATGTCCATACTACCCTAAGTGATTTACAAATTCAATGCAATCTCCACCAAATTACCAAAGTCATACTTCACAGATCTGAAAAAAAAATAATTCTGTACTTGATTTGGAAGCAGAAAAGAGCCTGGACATCCCAAGCAATCCTAAGCAAAAAGAAAAAATCTGGAGGCATCACATTACCAGACTTCAAACTATACTACAAGACTATAGTAACCAAAAGAGCATGGTATTGGTACAAAAATAGAAACATAGACCAATGGAACAGAACAGAGAACCCAGATATAAAACCATCTACCTACAATCAACTGATCTTTGACAAAGCAGGCAATAATGTACACTGGAAAAGAAACCCTATTCAGTAAATGGTAGCCACATGCAGAAGAATGAAACAGGACCCCTACCTCTTACCACTTACAAAAGTTAATTGAAGATGGATAAAAGACTTAGATCTAAAGCATGAAACCATAAGAATTCTAGAGGAAAGTGTAGGGAAAACTCTTCTAGATATCAGCCTAGGCAAAGAATTTATGACTATGATCCCAATAGTAATCATGGAAACAACAAAAATTAATAAATGGGATTTGATTAAACTAAAATGCTTCTGCACAGCTGAGGAAACAATAAGCAGAGCAAATAGACAACCTACAGAATGGGAGAAAATATTCACAAGCTACACATCCAATAAATGGGTAATAACCAGAATTTATAAATAACTCAAGCAAATCAGGAAGAAAAAGCAAATGACTTTATTAAAAAGTGAGCAAAACATATGAACAGAAGCTTCTCAAAAGAAGAAAGAGAAATGGCAATAAACATATGAAAAAATGCTCAATGTCACTAATCACTAGGGAAATTCAAATTAAAACCACAATGGGATATCACCTTACCCCAGTTAGAATGGCATTTATCAAAAAGTCCAAAAACAATAGATGCTGGTGGGGATACAGAGAGAGAGGAACACTTATACACTGTTGGTGGAACTGCAAATTAGGACAACCTCTATGGAAAACAGTATGGAGATTCCTCAAATAACTAAAAGTAGACCTACCATTTGATCCAGCAATCCCACTATTGGGTATTTACCCAAAGGAAAGAAAGACTTTTCATCAAAAAGACACCTGTACTCAAATGTTTATTGCAGCACAATTCACAATTGCAAATATGTGGAATCAACACAAGTGCCCATCAATTCGTGAGTGGATTAATAAAATGTGGTATATGTATGCCATGGAGTACTACTCAGCCTTGAAGAAGGATGACTTAATGCCCTTTGCAACAATTTGGATGGAAATGGAGACCATTCTTCTAAGTGAAGATTCTCAAAAATATAAAAATAAACACCACATGTATTCATTATTAGATTGGAACTAACCAAGGAGCACGCATGTGCACAGGGGGAAGTAAAACTCAGTGGAAATCAACCAGGGTGGCGGAGGAAATGGGGCGGAGGGAAGGGGAAAAAACCTACCTAATGGGTAGGTACTATGAACTCTATTTGGGTGACAGGCACACCTTTAGCTGGGACTCGAGCATTACAAAAGCAATCCATGTAAACCAAAACATTTGTACCCCCTTAATATTTTGAAATAAAAAAATAAGTTTTCTGAAAAACTAAAAATGTTAGTGAAATGTAAGTGCCTTCCAAACAGTGGGCTCTTAGCCTGAATCCAGACTCTGTTACTTGCATTGGACAAACAACATCACTGCTGTTAAGTCTCACGTTCTATATCCGTAAAATCAAAATAATGATGACACCAGTTTTATAGAGGTATTGAAATAAGTAAATAAAATAATGAATATAAAATGCCTTCCTGCAACTTGCATTAATCAGTGGATTTTCGGCTACATATTTTAGTCCCTCACGGATTTATTCCCTTCCTCCTGTCTTTGTGTCACTGTGCTATTTCCACACCTCAGCATCTCTCCATGGCTTTGACAGCCACAATACTCTGTTCTTCACCTTGAACTGGGTGATCTTTCAAGGGAGGGAGTCTGCTCAAGGACCCCACCTGCTCTCCACCCTGCACTGCTTCTGCTGACTGCAGAATTAAGTATCGATCCGACGACCAACATAGAAGGTCTCGGTTATCCGGCTGCCGCCCACCTGATCCATTTCGTGTTTCATTTTCCATCCTTTCTGTCTTCATTATTGGTCAGATATTAAGAACCGTTTGTAATTTCCTAAACACATTTGAAAGTTTAATTGATTTCTACACTGGTCATCCTGCTGCCTCTTACCACTTCTCCATGGGAAGAATTCCACTCCTACTTCAAAGCCCACGACAAGACTCAGCTTGTCTGTGAAGCCTTCACTTACCTTCCCACAGGGTGAGTCAGCTACTTTGGGAGTCACTTCACCAAGATTGCAGTGCCGATACAGGATGTTATCTTTATTTACTTCCATGTCTCTTTCCCCTGTTTGAACTGTGAACTGTTTTTATTTCAGAATATTACGGGGGTACAAATGCTTAGGTTACATATATTGCCTTTGCCCCACCAGAGCCCAAGCTACAAGCGTGCCCATCCCCCAGACAGTGTGCACTGCACCCATTAGGTGTGAACATACCATTCCCTCCTCCCCCTCCCACCTGCCCAACACCCAATGAATGTTACTACAGAAATGAAAAAAAAAGACATTCTATAAAAAAGACATCTGCACTAGAATGTTTATAGCAGCCCGATTCACAATTTCAAAGATGTGGAAACAACCCAAGTGCCCATCAATACATGAGCGGATTAATAAAATGTGGTGTATGAACTGTGAACTTCTTGAGAGAAGGTATAATGTCTTATGCTTTTCTTCAACCCCAGAACACAGGTTAGTGTCCACCATGCAGGAATTACTCAATAAACATGTGTTGAGTGACTAACAGGGCGGCAGAATGAGGATAGATAGGTATTTATGTCATCAGAGTAGAAAAGAGGAACCATGAAACAAGAGGGAGTGCTTTGGACAGAGGGAGAAATCATGATTGAGAACGAAAACCAGAGGTGACATATGGAAAGAAAGAAGATATTTTAGTATACCCAGAATCTCCCTCCACAGGCAGGCATAGAAATATGGTAGGGCTTTGTATCACTAAATTTTCCTTTATGCGTTATCCTTGTTGATGCCTCTAAAGTTACCACCAATAAAAAGGGTCCCTTGTGCAGTGTCACGTCTCCCAGAACCTGTGAAGATGCTTTGACTGGCCCAGATATTATCAGGGAATTATCTGAGTTCACCAATTAAGTTTTTTCCTTGGTTGATGGATGAAGTTGAAAGCTCTGGCCCCCAGGAAGGGCAGGAAGAAGGAACCACTGGAGGACACTGTTGAGTTTTCTTCTCACCTGGGATTAGCAAATGAGAGGGTGTAGCAGAAGCACTTACAATTTCTGTGCCTTTGCAGTCTGAATTCCCATGAGCCTCATTAACGAAATATTCTTTTGGCTGTCTACTGCCTGAGAGATTTCAGTTCCCTGGAGGTAGGAGAGAAAAACAGAACACACATGTGAGTGAGTTTTAGTCCTTAGGGGACAGCTTTGGAGCTCCATGTACATCCCTTATCCCACTGGGCTCCGTCCTCCCAGGAGGAGGTAAACTTTCTTTCAGTGCGGTCCCTAGCATGCAAAGCACCCCGTGATGACTGCCTTCTCCATCTCTAGGATGCATTTCCTTTTCCAAAGAGCTGAGGAACAACAGCTGCACATCATTCACTGACATCCTAGGGTTTTACGAAAATACTCTGGCCACACATGACCTCACACGGCTAGTTCTTCACTGTATTTTGGGGGCATGAGGGTGGAACCTTTTTCCAGCTTTAGTGATATATAATTGGCAAATAAAATTGTACATATTTTTAGGAGCTGGAGCCCATTCTTCTAAGTGGAGTAGCACAAGAATGGAAAAACAAGCACCACATGTACTCACCATCAAATTGGTACTAATGGATCAACACTTAAGTGCACATACAATAGTAACATTCATCGGGTGTCAGGCGGGTGGGAGGGGGAGGAGGGGATGGGCAAATTCACACCTAATGGGTGTGGTGCACACCGTCTGGGGGATGGGCATGCTTGTAGCTCTGACTCTGGTGGGGCAAAGGCAATATATGTAACCTAAGCATTTGTACCCCCATAATATTCTGAAATAAAATTTTTTAAAATGTACATATGTAAGGTATACAATGTCATTATTTGATATGTGTGTATATTGTGAAATGATGATTACAATCAACACACACATCCATCACCTCAAAGAGTTACCTCTTCTCTGGTGAGAACACATAAGATCTACTATCTTAGTAAATATCAAGTACACAATATAGTATTAACTATAGTCACCGCGTACATTAGACCACCAAAACGTACTCATCTTATCACTGAAAGTCTGTACCATTTGACCAACATCTCTCCGTGTCCCCAACTGCCAGCCCCTGGCAACCACCACTCCACTCTCTGTTTCTAGGAGTTTTTGTTGCATCTGTGCTCAGATGTGATGACAGAGTGGTTTTGCTTTTGCCTTGATCTTCATGGTCAGAGTCACTTTTCCTGATGTTGATGGTCTATGAAGAAATTGTTTATGTTCAACAAAAGAACACCAGACCCACCTGTGTGTACCAGGTCAGCTCCTGAATGTCAGGGGGTTGCCTTTTACTTTCTCAGTAGCAAAGTGACTATAGATTGGGGATTGTTACGTCTTCTTGATAGCTTGTTCCTTTTATCATTTGGGTCCCCCTGTATCCATGGTAATGCTGTTCAGCCCAAATTCTATAGTGTCTGATATGAATATAGCTATTTCCCTATCTTTATTTTGACTGGTGTTTCTCTGACATATTTTTCTCTCGTTTCATTTTCAACTTTCTGTCTCATTTTCTTTTCTTTGCATTGTTAAAACAAGTTGCACTTTTTGTAAAATCCATTCTGAGAAATGGTGCTTTATGGGTGCATAATATGCTCTGTTTTTTAATAATTATTAATATAGATCTACTATATTATTTTATTTTAACTATGTATCATGTTTTTATTTGATTTCCTCTTTTTTTATATAAATGTATTGAAATCTGACATTCCTATCCAATTTCAAAGAGGTTAAAAAATAACACGCTCCCTCCTCGAATAAAAGTGGTTATGGAAACCTCTGAGTTTCCCAGTGTTCCCTTGTTTCCTCAACTCTGGCCCTATAAAGTTCTCATCTCAGCCTCTGGGTGCCTGTTTCTCAGGTTGATGCCGACAGCAACTGCTTTCTCAGTTGTGAGCAAGACAAAGACTTGCATTTTGTTGGGCAGTGATATTTTCACACAGAATCAGGTTTAAACAGCATTTCTTCCCTAAATAGTGGAGGATCTTCTCCCTACCCCCTGTACTGTGTGTTGATGGGCATCAGAGAAAGTGCTTCTGTGTCGAACTTTATCTGCTAGTCTCTGGTGTTTTCCTTCTCCCTTGAATTTCCCTGGAGCCAGAGATTGCAAATTTGCTGGCAAATCAGGGTAGAGTGTGCTAGGTGGCTGGCTAGTCCATATTAAGGTGACCACCAGTAGCTACATTTAAATGGCCTGCTTTTTTGTTGTTTTACTGTATTTTTAGTTTTAACGAGGTATAAAATTGTCAAATAAAAATTGTATATACTCAAGGTGTACAATGTGACATTTTGATATATATATATATACACATCGTAAAATGATTACAATCAAGCTGATTGACATATCCAACTCCTACAGATACCTTTTGTACATGTGCACACGAATACTTAAGATCTACTCTTAGCAAATTTCAAGTATATAATAAATTATTAACTGTGTTATGTCACCATGTTGTACATTATGTCTCCAGAACTTATTCATTTTATAACTCCAAGTTTGATCAACATCTCTGCCTTCCTGCCACCTACCTCCTGACCTCTCATGATTCCCTCTTTTCTGTTTTTGGTTTTAAATACATAAAATATATTTCTACTCTTTTTAACAATGTTGATCTGTTAATACCAATTTGATGGTGAGTACGTGTGGTGCTTGTTTTTCCATTCTTGTGATATATATTTTTTTTCATTTAAAGAGGTTTATTCTGAGCCAAATTTGAGGATCACGGCCTGAAGCCAGACCCAAGAAGCCTTGGGCAAGTAGACTTGCTGTGGTTGGGTTACAGTTTGGTTTCATATATTTCAGGGAGACAGAAATCACAGGTAAAGTCATAAATCAATACATGGAAGGCGTACATTGATTTGGCCCCAAAAAGTGGGACATCTCAAAGCAGGGGCTTACAGGTTAGAGGTGGGTTTAAAGACTCCTTGACTTGTAATTGGTTAAAGAAATGAAGCTTTTTGTCTACGGGCTTGGAATTTTGTAATACCATACATTTTTTAAAAAAAGATTTAAAGTAGAATGGGTGAGGATAATCTCTTGTTGGGTGTTGTCCTGTGCATTTTAGGTGTTCAGCATTATCCCTTCACTCATTGCCAAATATCCCACAGGCAAAATAATTTCTGGTTGACAACCAGTGGCTCAGATTTTAGAAATGGAAACATCATGGGCCGGGCATGGTGGCTCACACCTGTAATCCTAGCACTCTGGGAGGCCGAG
>VBSM01003225.1:4025333-4038579 GCA_008086735.1 Cheirogaleus medius | reverse complement strand
CAGGAGTTTGAGGTTGCTGTGAGCTAGGCTGACACCACAACACTCTAGCCTGGTCAAGAGAGTGAGACTCTGTCTCAAAAAAAAATTTATAATGAGGTCAAACTATCCCTGTTTGCTGATGATATGATCTCACCCCTAGAAAACCCCAAACAACTTCTAGAATGGATAAAGTAAGTAAACTCTCAGGTTACAAAATTAATGTATGCAAATCAATAGTATTTCTATATACTAATAACAGTTGAGCAAAGAGACAAATCAAGAACTCAATACCATCTACAATAGTTCAAAGAAAATAAAATATATAGGAATAGACTTAACCAAAGAGCTGAAATAGTTCTACAAGGAGAACTCCAAAACATGGATGAGAGAAATCACAGATGATACAAAAATATGGAAAAACATCCCATGCTCATGGATTAGAAGACTCAACATCGTTAAAATGTCCATACTGCCCAAAGTGATTTACAGATTCAATGCAGTTCCCATAAAAATTCCAACATCATTTTTCACAGATCTAGAAAATATAAACCTAAACTTCATATGGAACCAAAACGACCCTGGGTATCTACCCAAAGGAAAAGAAATCATTTTATCCAAAAGATACCTGCACTCAAATATTTGTTTATTGCAGCACAATTCACAATTGCAAAGATATGGAACCAACCAAAGTGCCTGTCAGTTCATGAGTGGATAAAGAAAACGTACTGTGTATATATACCATGGAGTACTACTCAGCCATAAAAAGGAATTAAATCATGTCTTTTGCAGCAACTTGGGTGGAACTGGAGGCCAGTATGCTAAGTGAAGTATCTCAGGAATGGAAAAACAAATACCGCATGCTCTCACTTATAAGTGGGAGCAAAAGGAGGGGGATACACGGTGATAAATAGGTATGACGGCCATTAGGAACTACAAAGGGAGGAGGCTGAGTGGGGATGAGAGATAAAAATCTACATAGCAGGTGCAATGGTCACTATTCGGGTGACAGAAACCCCTGACTTCAGCATGATACAATTCATCCATGTTAACAAAAATCACTCATACCCCCTACATTTTTTAATTAAAAAGATAAAAAAAACTTATGATAAGGCACCAAAATGACAGTTCTTAACCTGTTCTAAATATGGAATTCCTAATTGTTTTGGCAAAACTGTCATGAAGCCAAGTAGGGGAATACTTGCGGTTTTACATCAAAAGAACACCAGATTTTCCTTTGTCGAAGAGGAGAAAAGCAGTTTTCTGGAGCTATCAGGGGCTGTGTTCCCACCAGCAGTCAATGCTTTGAAGAACCTGGTCTCTTGGGAACAGAATGAGCAGGAAAAATTCTCTGTCCAGACCAGTGTCCACAGGGAAATCAGGTGTTTACAGGCTGGAGTAACAAGAGGGAAATGTATCTCATTAGCAAATATAGGGAGCTATAACTATCTGCTATCATTCGTCAGAGCACACGACCTTGGGCTGGACGGGACATAGTTGCTGTTTTTGGAGTCTTGTTTCTGGCTAGAGTCTTGTCCCTTCTTCATTCTTGCTGTCTTGGCTGGGGCAGAGCTTCAGTTTCTATCATCGGCCATCCAGACTAGAGCCCAGACTTCCGCACAGGGATTCTCCTCTCAGAATCCCCATCCAGGTGAGTCCGAGTTTCTGCAGGAAATGTTAAAAGAGAATGGAAGCCAATGATGTGTACCTGAGGTTACCTGAGAGCCAATGCAATTTAGGTGAGAACCAAGAGATGGCTGCATTTGTTTGCTTGGTTGACCAAATAATTCATATTTAATTTATTTAACATGCTAGAAAGAGAAGTGTCTGTCAAACTCAGCAATGCAGCAGAAATCATTACTGACAATTAAGTAATGAGTATTGCTTTTTTTTTTTTTTTTTTTTGAGACAGAGTCTCACTCTCTTGCCCAGGCTAGAGTGCCGTGGCGTCAGCCTGCCTCACAGCAACCCCAAACTCCTGGGCTCAAGCAATCCTCCTGCCTCAGCCTCCCAAGTAGCTAAGACTACAGGCATGCACCACCATTTCCAGCTAATTTTTTCAATATATTTTTAGTTGTCCAGTTAATTACTTTCTATTTTTAGTAGAGACAGGGACTCGCTCTTGCTGAGATTGGTCTCGAACTCCTGATCTGGAGTGATCCTCCGCCTCGACTTCCCAGAGTGCTAGGAGTACAGGCGTGAGCAACCTCGCCCAGCCAAGTGATGAGTATTGAAGTCCAACTGCTGAGACTAAAGAAGGAATGGGAGAGGCATAATGTGATATCGGTAAAATTAGATCATATTCAAGGAGTTTTGCAGTTAAGGTTAGATCATATTCAAGGAATTTTGCAGTTAAGGGAGTAAGAAAATTGAGTGTGGAGAGATATGCGGTGAAGTGAGAGATTTTACTCTTAGAAAAAGTTTTAATATTGGGTGTATTTGAGTATGTTCCTGTGTTCATTAAAATATCCAAACCGGGCCGGGTGCGGTGGCTCTGGATTTCACACGATAATGGAATAGGCAGAGTGCGACAAAATAAATGCAAGTGTGATGTAATGTCACCAGTGATTAATCATATGGGTAAAGAGCATAGATTGTCCTGGTATGTGTAGACTTTTACAGAGTATCATCCAAGGAGGCCGTTTCATGTTGAAAGAGAAACAGAACCACAACTAGATTGTGCCTACTGGATTTGCCAGAAAAGAGACCAAAACTCAAAGCCCAAGAAGAAAAATGCCACAAAGAAAAGTGAAAGAAGAGCCTGCCTCATCTGATATTGGACCATGTAAAAATATGTGTGGTCAATAAATATAGAATAAGTAAAGGAATATCACTTAGATCAGGCACCTAATATGGATTCCATGATGAGGCAAGTGGATCAATAAAAGTCTGCACAGTGTGGGGGCCCTGAAGTCTGGAGGTAACTTCAGCCCCACACTGTCTCCCTTGTTCTCCCAACACCCTGGCTCTTTTCTTGGGCTCTTCATTCATGTGACTTGTTTCTCATTAGCAGGGACTGGCCTTCTTTAAACTATTCTTTCCTTTACTGCAGTGGATTCCAAACTTTATGAGTATGTCCCAGACTAAGAATTATCTCTTACATTGCGATCAAGCACGCATGCACACACAAATACACACACACGCACATACACACAAAGGTTGAACAAAGGCAGTATCATGAAACACTTTTGTAAGTACCCTTACTATGTATGATGCACTCAAATATTTTATTTTGCATTTTATTCATTCTATTCTATTTAATTCTTACAAACCATTGTCTGACCCCCTAATAGGTCCTGATCTCGGAATCTGGGAAACATTTTGCTAGCATATTCTCCACACTTATGTTAGCATCTCCCTGGTTCTTCTCTTTCTCTCCTCATCAGAAATTTCTGGGACACTCCATCCTCTCATTTGTTCATACGATGTATATTTATTCACCTTCCGTTGCCAGTGAAACTAAGTCAGGCGGTGAGGGGAGAAATATGTACATTTCTACATGCATGGCAGCTCTCACAGTCTAGAAGTGATAAAAGAAATGGAATTAAGTAGAGGCAACACCGTTGCAATCCATATATCTATATTAAGCCACGCTGCAAGTGTTGTTGAACTGTGGGATGTTAAAAAAAAGTTCATGAAGGAGATGACTCCATGCAGTATTGAAGGAATAAATTAAGTTTTCTAGATGGAGAAGGGCAGAAAAATTCCACATAGACGTAGGGTGAAGTGAGCGTTATAAAGCACTGAACATAGATTTCAGTTTCTTGAGTAAGAAAGAAAAGAAAATTTAAAAATGAAAAGAATAAGTTAAACTTAAAAAAAATTAAAAAAAATAAAAGCACTGAACATGGAAGCTCTGGGTTCTCGTGAAGCTGAAAGTCAAGTTCAATATTTGAGAAATCAACGTGGACGGGGGCAGGACAGTGTGAAGTTTAAGCTGACGGGTCAGTCACGGGGACAGGGGGCTCATGTTCGAAGCTACAGAATATTATTAAATACCTTCATTTTCCAGTGAGGAGTCATGGGGGGGCTATATCCAGAATGTGGGTGATCATCTTTGTAATATAGAAAGATCTCTCTGGGTCAATGTGAATGCCTTTCCCATTGGTACCAGCCTGGGGTAGTTGGGAGAGAATCTAACAAACAATCCAAGTAAAAAATGGGCAAATAATCTGAACAGACCTTTCTCAAAAGAAGGCATACAAATCGCCAACAGATATGCAAAAAAAAAATCTTCAACATCACTAATCATCAGGGAAATGCGAATCAAAACCATGATGAGGTATCATCTCACTTCAGGATAGCTATTATCAAAACGATGAAAAAGAACAAATGCTGGTGAAGATGTGGAGAAACAGAAAGTCTTATGTAGTTAGTGGGAATGTAAACTAGTACTGCCATGGTAGACAACCATATGGAAGCTTCCCAAAAAAACCACAAAGAGAACTACCCTGTGATCCAGCAATCCCACTACTGGGCATTTATGCAAAAGAAAGGAAATCATAATTTCAGAGACATCTGCAGCCCGTGTTTACTGCAGCACTGTTCACAGTAGCCTGCATAGGAAATCAGCCCAAGTGTCCAACAGCAGATGAATGGATAAAGAAAATGTGGTGTGTGTGTGTGTGTGTATATATATATATGCACAATGTTATACTATTCACCCATGAAAAGAATGAAATCCAATCATTCGTAGCAACGTGGATGGAATTGGAGGACACTGTGTTAAGCGAAATAAACCAGGAACAAAAAGTTAAACACTGCATGTTCTCACTTATAGGCAGAAACCAAAAAAAGTTGATCTCATAGAAGTAAAAAGTAGAATAGAAGATTAACTAGCAGTTGGGAAGTGTAGGGGAGGTTACTTAATGGATACAAAATTACAGCGAGATAGGAGGAAAGGGTTCTGGTGTTTTATAGCACCCTGTAGGATGACTGTAGCTAACAATAAGATTAATATATTATAGGCTTTCAAATAGCTAGAAGGAGGATATTGAATGTTCCCAACACAAAGAAATGATAAATCTTTGAGATGATGGATATACCAACGACTTTGATCTGATCACTATACATTGTATGGATGGAAACATCACTATGTACCCCATTAATATGTATAATTCTCATGTATCAATTAAAAATAAAAAATAATTTTTAAAAATATGTGGCTGAGTAGAACTCCATGGTATACAAATACTACATTTTATTAATTGACTCATGTATTGATTTGCACTTGGGTTGTTTCTACATTTTTGCAATTGTGAATTGTGCTGCTATAAACATTCTAGTGCAGATGTCTTTTTTATAGAATGTCATTTTTTTCCTTTGGGTAGATGCCCAGGAATTGAATTGCTGGGTCAAATGGTAGTTCTACTTGTAGCTCTTTGAGGTATCTCCATGTTACTTTCCACAGAGGTTGTACTAGTTTGCAGTCCCACCAGCAGTGTATGAGTGTTCCAACTCAGGTGGGGCAGAGGCAATATATGTAACCTAAACATTTGTACTCCCATAATATGTTGAAATTAAAAAAATAAATTTTAAAAAGATCCGGAATTGGAGACTGAATGGCGGGAAAGGAATGAAGCCATTTGAGAAGTAGAAGGAGAAAATTAGCTTCATCTCATCACCAGTGATAACTGTTCATTTCCCAACAGGAAGGAACTATGCTAAGCTTTTTAGATATATGGACTAAGTCTGTTGACCACCCCAGGGGATGGATACAGCTATTCCCACTATATAGGAGAAGATATTCACGTTGGGCAAGGGCAATATACGTAACCTAAACATTTGTACCTCCATAATATGCTGAAATAAAAAAAAGAATAGTTGGGTCTGCTCTACAAGTTCAAACAGCCACTATGTGGTAGATCTAAGATTAAAAACTTGGTTTTCTGGCTGGGCGTGGTGGCTCACGCCTGTAATCCTAGCACTCTGGAAGGCCGAGGTGGGCGGATCATTTGAGCTTAGGAGTTCGAAACCAGCCTGAGCAAGAGTGAGACCCCATCTCTACTAAAAAAAAAATAGAAAGAAATTAATTGGCCAACTAAAATATAGAAAAAATTAGCCGGGCATGGTGGCGCATGCCTGTAGTCCTAGCTACTTGGGAGGCTGAGGCAGAAGGATCGCCTGAGCCCAGGAGTTTGAGGTTGCTGTGAGCGAGGCTGACGCCACGGCACTCTAGCCCGGGCAACAGAGTGAGACCCTGTCTCAAAAAAAAACAAAAAAACTTGGTTTTCTGATTCCCATAAGATTTGCAGTTAATATCATTTATTAAAATCTTTGTTTCATCTTTTAAAATTCTCTACTTTTGCTGTTCTTTTGTACATTTCC
This sequence comes from Cheirogaleus medius, assembly GCA_008086735.1. Taxonomy (NCBI): domain Eukaryota; kingdom Metazoa; phylum Chordata; class Mammalia; order Primates; family Cheirogaleidae; genus Cheirogaleus; species Cheirogaleus medius. The sequence continues at coordinate 4,032,276 of VBSM01003225.1, read as the reverse complement.
TTTTGTCAACTGGTGTGTTTACTCCCATTGCTCATTTTTCTACTGCAGTGTTCAATCTGCAAGGTGACTTGACATTGTATAGACTTCCCTCTTTTCTCTTTCACATAAATTTTTTGTGCTTTATTACTTATTCTCCACATCAAGGGGATAAAACCAGAGTTGGAATGCCTGCAGAGCCCAGGAAGCTTTCTCTTCCTTACAATTTCTCAGGGACCACCTAAGTATATTAAGTATTTTTCCTCCTACCTTGCTCATTTTCGCTTTCTCTCTGTTTATTGAGCAGATTTTTTAAATGCTTCTTTAAATCCAGGGCACAAAATGGTCATATCCTAATGGAGCATTGATGGGACATCCATGGGAGGTTATCTGGAATTTGTCTGTCTCTACATTCATTAGGGGAAATACTCATCTGACGTTGACAGCTTGCCTTGTGTCCACTCTTTTCCTAATCAGTGTGGCTGCGGGTCAGAAGGACATGGTGGGAACACGCTCCAGGAGGCTATTGTGTGGTGTGCATGTGTGTATGTGTGTGCGTGCGCGCGCGTGTGTGTATGTGTTTTGTGGGGCATGAACAGTTCTCAGAACAGGGGTACCTGATGTCATATATTCCAAAATGAGACTCTTATTTTTGCAATTGTGAATTGTGCTGCTATACACGTTCGAGTGCAAGTGTCTTTTTTATGGGATGTCCTTTTTTCCTTTGGGTAGATACCCAGTTGTGGGGTTGCTGGATCAAATGGCAGTTCTACTTTTAGTTCTTTAAGGTATCTCCAAACTACTTTCCATAGAGGTTGTATTAGTTTGCAGTCCCACCAGCAGCATACAAGTGTTCCTATCTCTCCGCATCCACACCAGCATTTGTTTTGGGGGGACTTTCTGATAAAAAGCCATCCTCACTGGAGTTAGGTGATATCTCATTGTGGTTTTGATTTGCATTTCCCTGATGATTAGAGATGTTGAGCATTTTTTCATATGTTTGTTGGCCATTAGTCTATCTTCTTTTGAAAAATTTCTGTTCATGTCTTTCGCCAACTTTTTACATTGATCTAGGCAAAGAATTTATGAAGAAGATCCCAAAAGCAATCAAGGCAACAACAAAAATAAATAAATGGAAGCTGATCAAATTAAAAAGCTTTGCACAGCCAAGGAAGCAATCATTAGCATGAATAGACAACCTACAGAATGGGAGAAAATATTTACATGCTATACATCTGATAAGGGGCTGATAACTGGAATCTATAAAGAACTCAAGCAAATCAGCAAGAAAAAATCATGTTATTTTTCTCTTCCCTGATAGCCACATCGAACACATGGGACCAAGAAATAATACATGGATTTCAGAATTTTTTCTTCTGGGATTTTCAGAGGAGCCAGAATTGCAGCCCCTCATATTTGGACTGTTCCTTGCCATGTATTTGATCACTGTGTTTGGGAACCTGTTCATCATCCTGGCATTCACCTCAGACTCCCACCTCCACACACCCATGTACTTCTTCCTCTCTGTCCTGTCCTTTGTAGACATCTGTTTCACCACCACAAGCATGCCGAAGATGCTGGTGAACATTCAGACGCAGAGTAAAGTCATTACTTACGCAGGCTGCATCACCCAGATGTACTTTTTGTTGCTTTTTGCAGGGTTAGACGACTTCCTCCTGACCGTGATGGCCTACGACCGGTTTGTGGCCATCTGCCACCCTCTGCACTACACAGTCATCATGAACCCCAGGCTCTGTGGACTGCTGGTTCTGGTATCTGGTATCATTAGTGCTCTGCATTCTCTGTTACAAAGCTTAATGGTGGTGCAGCTGTCCTTCTGTGCAGACGTGGAAATCCCCCACTTCTTGTGTGAACTTAATCAGGTGGTCCACCTTGCCTGTTCTGATACATTTCTCAATGACATGGTGATTTATTTTGCAGCTGTGCTGCTGGCTGGTTGTCCCCTGGCTGGGATCCTTTACTCTTACTCTAAGATAGTTTCCTCCGTACGTGCAATCTCCTCAGCTCAGGGGAAGAACAAAGCATTTTCCACCTGTGCATCTCACCTCTCGGTTGTCTCCTTGTTTTACTGCACAAGCCTAGGGGTGTACCTCAGTTCTGCTGCGACCCACAACTCACACTCCAGCGCAACAGCCTCGGTGATGTACACGGTGGTCACTCCCATGCTGAACCCCTTCATCTACAGTCTGAGGAATAAAGACATAAAGAGGGCTCTGAAACGACTCATCTGAGGGAAGCTATAAAAGGGCCAACTGTATTGCGACTGAAGAAACAGCCGTGATTGTAGGGCTCACAGCCTCGGAGCCAGAAACTGTCGTTCTTTGGTCAGAGTGTGAAAGTAGAATCTAGTCCTTCTGGCCGGGCGCGGCGGCTCACGCCTGTAATCCTAGCACTCTGGGAGGCCGAGGCGGACGGATCGCTCAAGGAGTTCAAAACCTGAGCAAGAGCGAGACCCTGTCTCTACTTTTAAAAACAAAAAATAATAAAAAAAATTTTTTTAAAAGAATCTAGTCCTTCTATTTATTTCCTGCAATTTCCATTTTTTTGACATCGATATCTCTATACAATTGAAATAACTTACTTCCTTAGGCTTTCTGCTCATTCTGATATCTGATAATTTTTTTCTTTTGTTGTTTTCCTATTTTTTCCCAATGTTATTCCCAACCTTGGATCAGAAATACCTGGAAATTTCTATTCATATCATAAGACAACATGGATTTTTTTAAGTATAATTTCTTCTCACGTGGCATCTGTCATACCTCATTTCTTCTTTAAGTTTTACTAAAGGAATAGTCATGAGTTGTACTGCTCCTTTGGAAAAAAATACACTTAGCAACTGAGGACCCTAAATAATTTTATAGTATAAGAAAATCTGAGACCATAGTTTTTTACTTGCACTTCTACCACCATTTTTATATCCCTATTTTAACTGCTTTTCCTGAAATGTAGACTTTAACGTACTAGTATTTTATAGCTAGTTATTGAGTTTTACTCCCTCGTTGGGGTCTTGTTCTCTTGCTCATGTCCGCAGGGCTCACCACAGTCACTGGCAAAAACTGGTTCTTTTTTTTTTTTTTTTTTTTTGAGACAGAGTCTCACTCTGTTGCCCGGGCTAGAGTGAGTGCCGTGGCGTCAGCCTAGCTCACAGCAACCTCAAACTCCTGGGCTCGAGCAATCCTTCTGCCTCAGCCTCCCGAGTAGCTGGGACTACAGGCATGCGCCACCATGCCCGGCTAATTTTTTTCTATGTATTTATAGTTGGCCAATTAATTGCTTTCTATTTATAGTAGAGACGGGGTCTCACTCTTGCTTAGGCTGGTTTCAAACTCCTGAGCTCGAGTAATCCGCCCGCCTCGGCCTCCCAGAGAGCTAGGATTACAGGCGTGAGCCACCGCACCCGGCCAAAACTGGTTCTTGATGACATGTCTCCAAGTGGAGTCTACACAAAAGGCAAATTTGAACAAGTAGATTCACTTAATGTGGCTATAAAGTGACAGAGGACCACAAAGATGATGAAGCAAAATTTTAAATCACATATTGCATTATTATGTAAAATATTTCTTTTTCAAGTTGTACAGCCACCTGTTGAAGCATGAAGGATCGGTGTCCATGTGTGAGGGGTTTATTCAGTGGAGTGTAGGTTTGGTTGGTGGGTTTTAATTTTTTTATTGAATTATCTTTCTGTTTCTGCTTGAAAACGTCCAGTGCTACCTAAAAACATGGCTCTTTGTATTGCCATCAATGACATGTCAACCCCTTTTCTAAATTTTGTCATCATCACTAAAGGGGCAATGAATGACCAATACCAATACCATCCACTATATTTTTCTCAGCCTCAGGAACCTCTTCGGTCTTCATGATTAAAGGATGGCTCACAAATGCGTTTGAATTCCTGGCCATTCATGTTACTCAGGGTCACAACTTTTCCTGCACAAACATGTATTTCCTTCCAACCGCTCCTTGTTACCTGGGAGGAACTCTCCATGTAGTCACTTTTGAATGCAGTTATCTGAAATAAAATTGAATCACAGAGTAATGCTGTCTTCAAATATCAGAACAAATGCCAAAAATAAAAATGGCAGATTATTATAATTACCCCCGGTTCTGTTTGCTTCCATTATTGTATTAGTTAACTATTGCTGTGTATGAAGACATCCTAAAATCAATTTGTTTCGTGTAATGCCATTAGTGTCTAATGAGACCGTGGGGCGGGGTGGTCTCCCCAGGAGACCGTACTTAGCTGTGAGTCTCTGGATTGTGTTTCTAAGGTTCATTCATGTTGTCGTGTGTGGCAGTACTGCACTTCTGTCCTGAGCCAATTTGTGGTCCAGTTTATTCCATTTCAATATTGAGGTTCATGTTCTAGCTTACAGAAAAATAAGTTTAGATTGCTTCTAGATATTGATGCGAATTTGGAAGGACATATATGTTTCTGCAGGAACAAATTGTGACTCTGAGTGAAGGCTCTATTCCCAGAGGCGATAATGGGCAGAAATTAAAGGTATTATATGAGTCATACTTTGATCATGAAGATTTGAGAGAATTTAGAGTATAAAAGTGAAAAAAACACAACTGATGATAGTGTGGATACACATATTGTTCACTTACCTGCACTCAAATGCTTATGAAAAAAATTTTAAAGGAGGATATATTTGTTAGAACAATGGAAGGAGTCATATTTGTGGGTAGCACTGGAAAACTTTAAGTGGAAACAGCAAGGTGATACAATGAGACAATATAGACTGTGTCACCAAAACATTCACCTGGATGAACAACCCTCATTACACAGGGACACCAAGCTTCCACACTTCAATGAATAATGTGCATCATCAAAACAAATTGTCCATAATAATTCAACGTCTGACTGAAACTTTTACTCATCATTATTAACATCATCTCTGAATCTAGGGCCATATGAAGTCAGTTGATTCATTGTACGTTTTTTTTTTCCGTATAGACTACACTGGGAATATGTATTTGATGCGCAAATTTTGCCTTCCTACTCTGTGCTAGGGAATACAACAGGCGCTGTGGGGACAGAGCTGAATAGAGGACAGGTGCTAATCAGGACAATAAAATGTCATGACGGCTGTAAAACACAGGATGAGCAGTTAGGTATGATAGAGGAAGGAATGACCATCAAAACCACAATGAGACATCACTCGTCTCCAGTGATAATGACTTTTATCAAAAACAGCAAATGCTGGCGAGGATGCGGAGAGATAGGAACACTCATACACCGCTGGTGGGACTGCAAACTAGTGCGGCGTCTGTGGATAGTAGTATGGAGATACGTCGAATGACTAAAAGTAGAGCTACCATTTGATCCCGCAATCCCTCTACTGGGTATTTATCCAAAGGGAAAAATGACATTCTATAAAAAAAAAAAAATTTCTACTCAAATGTTTATAGCAGCACAATTCATAATTGCAAAGATGTGAAAACAACCCAAGTGCCCATCAATACATGAGTGGATTAATAAAATGTGGTATATGTGTGCCATGGAGTATTACTCAGCCATAAAATATGGTGATCTAGCACCTCTTGCATTATCCTGGATGGAGCCTAAGCCCATTCTTCTAAGTGAAGTATTACGAGAATGGAAAAACAAACATCACGTGTACTCACCATTAAACTGGTACTAATGGATCACAACTTATGTGCACATATGGAGATAACATTCATAGGGTGTCAGGCAGGTGGGAGTGGGGAGGGGATAGGTAAGTTCACACCTAGTAGGCACAATGCACACTAACTGGGTAATGAGCAAACTTATAACTTTGTCTCAAACCATACAAAAGCAAATTATGTCACCAAAATATGTGTATCCCCATAATATTCTGAAATTTAAAAAAAAAAAGCCACATAGCAGAAAACAAAGAAGAAAGTGTCTTGGGACAGGAAAGTATCTGGGAGATGGGCACGCCTGAGGCTCTGACTCAGTGGTGCAAAGACAATTTATGTGACCAAAGCATTTGTACCTCTGTACTATGCTGAAATAAAAAAAGAAAGAGACAGGAATTACAAACTCAAAAGTGAAAATCTTTTGGTATTAGATATTTGTGGTATTAGATATTTATCTACAATAATATTATACAAATGATCTTACACTTGTCAAATGTGGTTGATTCTATAGGGATAATACAGTGTGAGACGAATAGGAATCTCCAAATTGTTTTGAACTGTAGTTTGAAAATAGCTCTGGGAAAATCAGTTGGATGTCATAGAGCAGGAATCTTTATATAATAGATTAAATTCTCTAAGGCAGTTAAGATCAAAGAAATTGAAACAGCAGGAAATAAACAGAAGGAGCAAATTCTACTTGCACAATCTGAGTCATGAATCACCATTTCAGGCTCTAGGGCTTAGCGTACTGAAATCACACGCACTTCTTGGAAAATGGTCTTTTTTTTACTGCTTCCCTCTGAAGAATTGCTTCAGAGCCCTCTTTATGTCTTTATTCCTCAGGCTGTAGATGAAGGGGTTCAGCATGGGAGTGACCACCGTATACAACACCGAGGCTGTTGCGCTGGAGTGTGAGTTGTGGGTCGCAGCAGAACTGAGGTACACCCCTAGGCTTGTGCAGTAAAACAAGGAGACAACCGAGAGGTGAGATGCACAGGTGGAAAATGCTTTGTACTTCCCCTGAGCCGAGGAGATTGCACGTACGGAGGAAACTATCTTAGAGTAAGAGTAAAGGATCCCAGCCAGGGAACCACCACCCAGCAGTATAGCTGAGAAATACATCACCATGTCAATGAGAAAGGTGTCAGAACAGGCAAGGTGGATTATCTGATTAAGTTCACAGAAGAAGTGGGGGATTTCCAACTCCGTACAGAAGGACATCCACAGCACCACTAAGCTTTCTAATGAGGAATTCAGGACACTCATGATCCAGGACACCAGAACCAGCAGCCCACAGAGCCTGGGATTCATGTTGACCGTG
>VBSM01003225.1:4012262-4025233 GCA_008086735.1 Cheirogaleus medius | reverse complement strand
TGCAGCCTGCGTAGGAGATGACTTTGCTCTGTGACTGCACATTCACCAGCATCTTTGGGATGGTGGTGGACACAAAACACATGTCTACAAAGGACAGGTTGGAGAGGAAGAAGTACATGGGGGTGTGCAGGTGGGAGTCTGAGACTGTGGCCAGGATGATGAGCAGGTTCCCGAGCATGGTGGTCAGGTACATGGACAGGAACACCCCAAACAGGACGGGCTGCAGTTCTGGATCCTCTGAAAATCCCAGAAGAAGAAATTCTGAAATTCGTGTATCATTTTCTGGCTCCATCTGGTTGATGGGAATACTAAAAGTGAGAAAGAGAGCATGACACACGCTTCCATTACAAACCTGTCGGAAGTGCTATCACTTATATTTTAAAGTCAAAAAGTTAATTTCTTTTTTTATATATTTGTTATCTTTGACACGTAAAACTGTAAGTATTTATCATGTACAACATGATGTTCTGAGGTATATATAAATTACATAATGGCTAAACCTAGCTATTAATTATTGACATCTCCATTGCCTCATGGAGTCATCGTTTTTGAGGTGAAAATACTTAACATTCACTCCTTTAGAAGCTTTTGAGAATACAGTATATCATCAACTGTAGTCCCCACGATGCTGTCCAATAGATCTCTTGGAATTATTCCTCCTACCTAACTGTAATTTTGTATCTACTGGCCAACATCTCCCCACCCCTCACCCCAGCCCTCCCAGCCTCTGGTAACATCCATTCTACAAGAAGTTAATTTCTATATTTTGTGTGAGGATCTGGTCCCTGTTAGGGGTTCACCTGGAATCTCTCATTAAGAATTTCTGCCCCACTCGTGCCCTTTCCCTGAGGCTGTATATTCTAAAGGACTTTTCTTTCTTGTTTGTTTCTTTAGTGTGAGACGGGGTCTCGCTCTGTCACTCAGGCTGGAGTGCAGTGGCCTCATCATAGCTCACTGCAGCCTCCAACTCCTGGGCTCAAGTGATCCTCCAGCCTCAGCCTCCCAAAGTGCTAGGATTACAGGTGTGAACCGCCTCACCTGGCCTGTATTCTAAAATTTTAATGAGAAAATCTTTCATACATTTGAGGAATATAAAGTAAATTTTGACATGTTCCAGACACTGTCTAAACAATGAATGAATGATCCTATGAAACAAAAGTCCCTGCAATCTAACGACCAGAGACAAAATACAAGCAAATAATAAAATTCACCACATGCTGTGTTAGATGGTGATGAATCCTACGAAGAAAAAGAAATAGATAAAAAGGAATGCATGGATTTTTTTTTCTTTTCTTTCTTTTTTGTTTTTCACTGGGCATCCAGGAAAGAGCAGCAGACAAGGTGACAATTCAACCGAGACCATGATGAAGACAGGATGGAGTCACAGTGCTCTCTGCAGAAGTGTGAGCAAGGCAGCAGAAATGATCATGAAAGACCCCGAGGAAACTGTTCCTTTCAGGTGTTCAAAGCCTACAAGGAAGCCAGTGTGGCAGGGAAATGAGCAAGAGCAGAGTGATGAGAGATGGTGTCTGAGGATGTTGGGGAATGAGGTGGCCTCCTGCCTGCTGAAACTTGAAGACACAAGGAGTCCCTCTATCCAGATGTTGTTGCATTTGTACTTTATTAATTTGGTTACAAAGGTGTCCCAGGAATTGCAATGCATCCCCTCTTTGTTTCCTACTGTTGCCTTGAATTGTAGCCTTTATAGTATGAGTACCTTTGGAGCACAGAGCCCAGGTGCCCTTTCTCTGAAAGCTTCCCTAAGGCGTGCACACACACACACACACACACACCCCCCTAATGTATCTATGCATGCAGCACACATTGGCCTCCCAGTGACATGTTACTCCCATGCTCTTCTAACTCCCGGTCACACTAGTAGAAAAGAATGGAATACAGGCAAGTTGTCAATGTCAAATTATCTTTTCCCCGAGAGAATAAAGAAATGGTGCCAGAAATTCCATATGGGAGTTTGGACATCTCCCATATCCATTTAACCTTGAGGCTTGATTTTGGTACGGCCATTTTCTGCCTTGTGTTTAAAGAAATATTTTAAAAATCTGACTAGTTAACAAAAAGAGAGAAGAATTAATTGGACCTCAAGTGGAGGGCAGCCCAATAAACTCAGGTAGTCTCTAAAGGGACAGTGAGGAAGAAATAACTTCCTTAGTTTGCAAGACATTCTGACTCCTGGCATATCCCCTAATGTCCAGCAAAAATATTAAAGGACAAAGGTATGTTTGTTCCTGTGATAATTTCTTTGGCTCTGCAAAAGCTTTGTAACTTGATCAGGTCCCATTCATTTGCTTTTGTTATTGCTGTGATTGCCTTTGGGGTCTTCTTCATAAATTCTTTGCCTGGGCCAATGTCTGTAAGAGTATTTCCAATGTTTTCATCTAGAATTCATATAATTTCATGCCTTAGGTTTAAGTCTGTTATCCACCATGAATTGATTTTTGTCAGAAGTAAAAGATGTGGAAACAATGCAAGTGCCCATCAATACATGAGTGGATTAATAAAATGTGGTATATGTATAACATGGTGTACTACAAGAAACAACAGTGATATAGCACCTCTTGTATTATCCTGGATAGAGCTGGAACCCATTCTACTAAGTGATGTGTCCCTTAGTAGAATGGAAAAATAAGCACCATATGTACTCACCATAAAATTGGTTTTAACTGATCAACAACTAAGTGCACATATAGTAATAACATTCATCAGGTGTCAGACAGATGGGAGGGGGGAGGAGGGGATGGGTATATACATACATAATGAGTGTGATGTGCACCGTCTGGGGGATGGACATGCTTGAAGCTCTGACTCCAGAGGGGAAAGAGGGGAAAGGCAACACACGTTACCTAAACATTTGTACCTCCACAATATGCTGAAATAAAAAAAGAAAAAAATATGTAATTAATATGCACTACCTCACATTGTTATCATTTTTGTGCTGAGGACACTTAGCATCCATTCTCTTAGCATTTTTCAAGAATAGTATTTATCTTCATTAAATATAGTCACCATGCTGTACAATAGATCTCTTGAACTTATTCTTCCTCACTGAAATCCTATAACCCTTTACAAACATCTCCCATCCCTCCTTCCTGTCTTGCCCGAGCCTCTGATAACCACTACTACTCTATAATTCTATTCTACTCTATAATTCTATGACATCACATATTTTAGATTCCATATGAGTGAGATCATGCAGTATTTGTCTCTCTGAGTGATTTAAGAAGGAGGCCAGTCCCTGCTAAGAAGGGAATGCAACCTAAACGAACAGCCCAAGAGACCAGACTATTGAGAAACAGTGTGGAGCCGAAGTTATCTCCAGACTCCAGGGCCCACACGCTGAGCAGATTTTTGTTGATCTACTTGCCTTCACATGGAATCCATTTTGGACCCCCTGATCTGATTGATTCCTGTGCATATTCCATATTTATTGATCACACGTGTTTCTATGGCCCAGTAGATGATGCAGATCCTCTTCTCACTTTTCTCCATGGTATCGTTTCTTTATTATTCTTGGGCTTTGGGTTTTGATGACTTTTTGACAAATCCAGCGAGCACACTCCAGTCCTCGTTCTATTTCTCATCCAATGTGCAAAGCCCTCTCCAGACCACACTGTATAAAATCCTGACCCTGCCACAAAAATCTATCCACTTTCCTCCCATTATTTATCCCTGGGGGTGTTGTTTCAGACACACACTTATTTCATTCCACTCTGTCATTTCCATTGTGATGTAAGATGCGAACAAACAAGGAGGTCACCTGCTTTGTTCACTATTGTGTTTTCACAAAGGTGTGCATTTATACAGAAACATATTTTTATAAAATATGAGTTTATACAAAAAAAGAATGACATGAAATATATAACAAGGCAAATAAAATGGATTCAAAACAACCAAATAAATTATATTGAACAAGAAACTAAAAACATTCACAAAATAAAATATAAAATAATCATATTTTAATCAGGTCCATATGAGTCTTTAATTTAAGATTAAACTGAAAAGGACTAGACATGAAATAATAAGAAATATACTTTTTTAGAAGCACTAAAAAAGAAGTATCTGAAATTATAATTTTATCTCATATAGATTTAAATATGCTTATGAAAAAGATATCGGTGCTCTTTAGTTGAATGCAAAAGAATATGTTACAAAAGGTGGCAAAAGATGATTGTTATGTACAAAAGTAGACCCAATCACAAAAAGCAAACAGGTAGTCAAAAGGAAAAACAGATGGAAAAAAGTATAAAATGCAATTTATTATTACTAATGATGCAAAAGAAATTTTTAAGCTTAAAATGAAATGGGGGAGGGTTCACAATATAACTGACAAATAGATTTAACCACAAAATGTATAAACTTTTATAATTTTATAAAAATGTATAAACTTGTACATATTCCCCCAAAGATTATATATATATATATGTATAAAATAACTAAATGGGAAATAGTAAATTTAGTGAAAAAATTCCATTCATTCCTTGAGAGAATGAAACCAAAAGATAAAAACAGCAAGGAACACTGACTCACACCTGTAATCCTAGCACTCTGGGAGGCTGAGGTGGGAGGATCGCTAGAAACCATGAGTTCAACACCAGCCTGAGCAAGAGGGAGACCCTTGTCTCTATAAAAAATAGAAAACTTAGCTGGCCAGGCCTGTAATCCCAGATACTCTGGAGGCTGAGACAGGAGGATCACTTGAGCCAAAGAGTTCAAGAGTTCAAGGTTTCAGTGAGTTCAAGAGCTCAAGGTTTCAGTGAGCTATGATGATGCCACTGTACTCTAGCCAGGTGACAGAGTGAGACTCTGCCTCCCAAAAAAAAACCCAAAAAGATAAAAACACTCAGACTGGGAGTGTGGAGGTTCCTGTCTCTTTTTATGCTATCACCCTATATTAACCTTAAGCTTAAGCTTCCCCACCTTGACCAGGCCGACTGGAACTTTGCCTTGCCATTTTCTCTCTAGACAGTGTCACCTTTCATCATTTGCATCTGGTTCACAGAGGCTGAAAATCACTACACCTTCCTCAACACTGACCCGTGTGCACGTACAGTAAATGACACCAATGTTAAATGCACACTTTGTGCTGAGTGGAGAGCTGAGTCCCCACTTTCAGATCATGCATTCATTGGTACATTCTTCTGAATCTGTATCGTTTCTCTCAATCCACCCAACTCTGACCTATGTTGAGAAAAATGGAACTGTTTTCTCTAAGGGCTCTAGGAAATGGTCTTGTGATGCGGCATTAAACAAGGACTCTTCGTTTAGGGTTGTTTTTTTTTTTTTTTTAATGGTCAAATTGTGAAACAATTACTCCCATTTGTAACTCCAGATCTCTTTTAGAGACTACAAGAGAAAGTCCTAGGAGTTTCCTGAGAAGTAGGAATACTATAACCACTCACTCACTCAGTCAACAACAAGAAAAGCATTTGTTCAGCTCCTAATTTCAAGTCCGGCACTGTGCAAGGGATGTAAGAAACGCTTTGTAAAGGCGAGAAGAAATGAAGTCAACACACCTAATTAAGCCATAGTCTTTTCATCTATAAAATGGAGACATTATCTAACTCACAGTGTTCTTGAAAGGATTAAAAGACACTGTGTTGGCAAAGTCCCAGCCAAGATTTGATCTCCTTGTTATGCAAGTTCTTTGTGATTTTCCTTTATAACACCTACCACAATGACAATTATATTGCTATTTGTGCAATTATTGCTAAATATCTGTCTCTCCACAAGGCTGTAGTCTTTAGGCAGAATAACATACATTTTGCTTACTCTCTTTTCCCATAATGCTTGACACATAGCACAAACTCAATCAATGTTTGTTGAATAAATCAATGAATAGAGTTCAATACATGTTAGCTCTATTTCAGGAAAAACAAAAACAATAATAACAACAAAAACCACTTAAACCCCAGTATACAAAAGCAAATAACTTACAAAGACAATTTGCAATAGAGAAATAAAAAGGCTAACAAACTCAAAAATATATTCAGCCTGGGAAGTAATGAAATAAGTGCAATATAATGCTCTTGACTTTCCCCCTTTGACCTACCAAATAAAACTTATTTTTTCATGTGGCTACCCAACACGAGAGAAAATACTGTGAAACATATGTCTCATGAACCGCTGGTGCAAGGAAGTATTTGGAAACAACCTATTGGTCTGATCTTTGTGATAAATACAGAAACATGCTCCAATGCACCGCATCTTAAAAATTAAAAGAAAAAACCCCTTCACTTTACTGCACATCTCCGCACATATTCAATTTTCCTACCTACTCACTGCAAAACTCCTCAGATATGTTCTAATTACAGGGAAAGTATTTTGTAACTCCTTCTCCTTCAGCCTCATCCAAATGGACTTCCATACTCATCACTTGTTTGACAACCATGATCTCTGCATTGCATTCTGAAAGAAACTTCTCTTTTTAACATCGTAAATAAATTAATGACAAAGCAATTAGTCAACTAGGGAAACAAACACATCAATCTGTCAGCTCTGGGTTAGACTGGTTTGGCTGTCAGGTGATCTTGGGAAAACGTTCTTGGTTTTCATTTTCTCTGAACCTTTCCTGCAGGGACTACTGGGCTATCAACTCACCTGTATCAGGTCCCTGAGAAGAAGGTCTCTGTGTGGATTTCTGAATTCTACCCTGGATGGTTGATGATGGACAGTGAAGCTCTGTCCCCAAACAAGACAGCGGAAAGGACTGAAGCGTTGGTCTTTGAGCCAGATGCAGGACTCCAAAAGGAAAAGCACATGGCGTCCAGCCCAAGGCTGCACACTCTAAGGCACAGAGCACAAGATCTATTTTGAGCTCTTTCGGCTCATTAGGCACATATCCCTCTTGTCACTCCAGCCCCTGAGCACCTGGCTTTCCTGTGGGACTGGGCTGAACAGAAAGCAAACTTTCCCTGCTCAGTCTGCGTTCCCAAGAGACCACGTTAGAAGTCAGGTGTATCCAGTCTTTATTTCTCCCTCTCTGTGAAATCTCCTGTTGTCCAAAGGGCTAAACTTTTTAGCGCTTTTGCCCAATTTTTAGTTAAAATTTCCTCCTGGGCTCAAGCAATCCTCCTGCCTCAGCCCCTTGGGCAGCCCCTTGGGGCAACAGGTGCGTGCCTTCACACCTGGCTAATTGTTAGATTATTTGTATGGATGGGGTCTTGCTATGCGTCTCAGGCTGGGTCTTGAACTCCTGGCCTCAAGCCACTTTCCTGCCTGGGCCTCCCAAAGTGCTGGGATTACAGGTGTGAGCCCCCACGCCTGTCCTGATACGTTGTGTTTTTATGTTCATTTGTGTCAAGATATTTTCTAATTTTTCTTTTGATTATTTCTTTGACCCATTGGTTTGAGAGTATGTTTAATTTCCACATATTTATGAATTTTCCAATTTCCTTTCTGATATGATGTCTAGTTTCATTCCACTGTGGTCAAAAAGGATAGTTGGCATGATTTCAAGATTCTTAAATTTGTGAAGTCTTGTTTTTCACTTAGTGTGTTCTGTCCTGGAGAAAGTTGTGTGTACTTGAGAAGAATGTGTGTTCTGCTCTGTTAGATGAAATGCTTTGTGTGTGTTGGTTAGGTCTCTTTGGCCTGTAGTGTTAAGTCTCCTGTTTCTTTGTAGATTTTCTGTCTGGACCTTTCATCTGTTATTGCAAGTGAAGCATGTATATCTCCTACTGTCCTTGTATTGCTATCTCTATCTTCTTTCAATTCTTTCAGTGGTTCTTTATGTATTAATATTTATTTTTCTGATGTTTAGTTCATATATTTCTAATTGTTTTAACTTTGTGGCAAATGGACCCCTTTCTCACCATATATTGCCCTTCCTTTCCCCTGTGGCATTATTTGACTTAAAAGTTTATTTTATCTCATACTAGCATAGTCATCCCTGCTTTCTTTTGAATCTCTTTTTACATCCCTTCAATTTCAGTGTAACCCAAACCCTAAACCCATAAATCTAAAGTGAGTCTCCTGTAGACCACACAGAGTAGGATCTTGTAATTTTTTTCTTCACTGAACTACTCTATGAGTACTATGGCTGGGGATGAATCCATTTAGATTTTTGATAGAGAAAGATTTATTATTGCCAATTTGTTCATTGTTTCACATTTGTCCTCAAGCTCTTTTGCCACTTTCCCTTTCTTGCTGTATTTCTTGATTCATTGATTTTGTTATGATACTCTGATCTTTTGCCTTTTTTGTGTCTCTTCCATAGGTTATATTTTTGTGACTATCGTGAGGCTTACATAAACGGTATTATTAACAGTCGATCTTAAGATGACTATGCAAGTTTAAACTCATACAAAAACTGTAATGCTTTATTTCAAAACTTCCATATTTCATCTTGTGTATCCATTAAGATACTTTTATAATTATGGGAGTTTTTAAAAATACCTTTGTCTTTTGATACTGGAATTCAAAATGACTTACCCACTGCTAGTATTCTTTCAGTTTGTTCTTTTTTATTTTTGAGAATGAATTTGAGATGTTTGATTTTCAGTCTTTGTTCCATTCTAACATAGTCACATAAGCCTCTTAAGTGTCCTCTAAGCAATGGTTTCTCTGGTGTAGCAAGCAATTTTACACCTTTCCTTCCAAGTTCCTAGAAACCACCTAGATACCATTTGCCTCATCCTGGGGCTCAAATTCTATTCTCTAAGTAGAATGGTTTTCCCCCACTTTTATTTTGGCCTGGTGAGTTGCTCTTATATTTTTGGTCTTCTGTGAAGCCTTTTCTGTGCTCCCATCTAACTCTTCATAGATCACCTCTTAGATTTCACAGTGTGTATCATGTATATACTTACCTGTTTTCTGAAGCAGGGAATATATGTCTTTTTGTATGTTGTTGGTATTTCTCAATTGTTTTTTGAATAAATGAATTGAGATGGGGAAGAGTTGGAATTTTACAAAAATTGTAGTTTTATTCTGTCAGTAGAATTATTAGAAAACATTGGCTTTCTAATGGATTTTTAAAAGCAGCAGTCCTGACTTTGCATATGAAGGAAGCAAAGAAAAGTAGACTTCAAAAGAATCGGTGATTACACCAATGTTTGAAAGGACCTTTACTAACTATTGGTCTAGTACAAGTGAACGATGACAGCAGTTTAAGTGAGATAGATGAGGATGAAGGAGGGGAAATCTGCAAGTTCTTTATTTCCCTGTGAAGTAATGTTATCAGTGATAACTGTTCCTGGAAACAGAATAGTGTAGCCTCCCAAAGCTAGAGAATTCTCAACAGTATCAATGCTGCTGAAAGACTGATTAAGATGAAGACCAGTGACTTTGACAAGGAACAATTTCAATAAATAGTCAGTGTGGAATGCTGCCTGTGGGGTATAAACAGACAATTCTTGAAAGAATTTTTGCTGGGAAAGGCAATAACAAAATGGGTGTTGAGTGAAGAAGAATGTGACATTCAAAAGAGTTGTCTTTCATTTTTTATTTCAAAATTGAAGCTCCTAGAGTATGTTTGTGTGCCATTGGGAATGATCCAGTAGAGAAGAAAGTGTTGGCCGGCGAGGTGGCTCACGCCTGTAATCCTAGCACTCTGGGAGGCCGAGGCGGGCAGATCGCTCAAGGTCAGGAGTTCGAGACCAGTCCGAGCAAGAGCGACACCCTGTCTCTACTAAAAATAGAAAGATATTAATTGGACAACTAAAAATATATAGAAAAAATTAGCCGGGCATGGTGGCATATGCCTGTAGTCCCAGCTACTCAGGAGGCTGAGGCAGGAGGATCACTTGAACCCAGGAGTTTGAGGTTGCTGTGAGCTAGGCTGACACCACAGCACTCTAGCTGGGGTTACAGAGTGACACTCTGTCAAAAAAAAAAATTATTTGTTTTAGTTGCAAAAATCCCTAGAAGAGCAAATGACAGAAGCTGGAACATACCAGAAGATGGAAGACCACATGCAAAAGTATAGTTAAAAGCATCACACAAAATAACTAGAGTATTTATAAGGGATATAAGCAGTGTAACATGAGATTGTATCAGTTATGTTAATAAGTACACCTGTGGGAGACCAAGGAGAAGTTTCAGCTTTAAGCTATTTTGAAATGCATACCTTTTGTACATTTCTCTAAGTTTTGTACATCATTCACAAAATGGGGCTGGGAAAATGATACAGTTGCCAAATCATCTGCTTTTCAAATCTTTAAGAACTTATGTAATTATTCCTTCAGATGTTTGTTCAGAAATTATGTGATATTTTTAAAAATTATCTGAGATTATATTAAAATATATATATTTTAGGCTCAAATATATATATTTGAGCATTTAATGCTATTAGTTTTCCTCTCAGGAATGCTTTTGCTGTATCTCACAGGTTTTGATAACTAGTTCTCCATTATTTAATTTGAAGAAACTCTTGATTTCTTTCTGTATTTCCTCCTTGACCCAATAGTTATTCAACAATAGATTGTTTAATTTCCATGACTTTGTGAGGTGGTGAGTATTTCTGTTGGAATTGAATTCTAATTTTATACCACTACGATCAGAGAAGATACCCGGTATAATTTTTTTTTTAATTTGTTGAGTTCTGATTTGTGGTCTGGTATGTGATCAATTTTGGAGAAAGTTCCATGGGCTGATGAGAAGAATGTATATTCGGCTCTATTTGGGTATAATGTTCTGTAGACGTCTGTCAGAGCCTTTTGTTCTAGAGCTCGTTTTAAGTCCATTATTTCTTTGCTTATTTTCTGTTTGGAAGATCTGTCCAGTTCATTCAGTGGAGTGTTGAAGTCCACTGCTACTATGGCATTATTGTTTATCATGCTATTTAGATCAGACAAGGTTTTATATAACTGGGCGCTCCTGAGTTGGGTGCATAAATAATAAGAATTGTTCATTCTTCTTGTTGGATCTTCCCTTTTACCATTATAAACTGGCCATCTTTGTCTTTTTTTTACTTTTGCTATTTTAAAGCTTATGTTATCTGAGAATAGTATAGCTACCCCTGCTTTTTTCTTTTTTTTAAGAACAGAACACTTCCCAATACACCTGCTTTCTTTTGACTTCCATTTGCCTGGATGTTTGTTTTCCATCCCTTGACCTTAAGCAGGAAGGCATCTTTGTGGGTTACATGCATTTCCTGTAGACAGCAGATACTAGGCTTGTGGATTTTTATCAACTCTGCCAGTCTATGTCCCTTCAGAGGACAGTTTAAGCCATTCGCATTTATTGAGAGGAATGAAATTTGAGGTAGATTTCCATTCAAATTGTTGGGTGAAATCCTGTTGTTTTGTTTTACTCCTTGAGCCATCATGAAGTCCAAGTTCTAGCCTTTAACTCTTGAATTATTTTACTTTGAAGACTGTCTATTGCACTGTTCAGTGTGTAATGCAGGTCTGAGTACTTCCTGTAGGCTGGTCTGGTCTTTGAAAATTCCATCAGTGACTGCTTATCTGGAAAGGACTTTATTTCTCCCTCATAGATGAAACTTAATTTTGCCAGATAAAAAAATTCTAGGTTGAGCATTATTCTGTTTTAGAAGATTAAGGATAGGCACCCAATCCCTTCTGGCTTGTAAGGTTTCATATGAGAAATCTGCAGTTAGTCTGATTGGTTTTCCTTTGTAGTTTATTTGTTGCTTTCGCCTCACTGCTCGGAGAATTGCTTCTTTTGTGTTTACTTTGGTCAGCCTAATAACTATGTGACGTGGTGATTGCCTTTTCACATTGAGTCTCCCAGGAGTTCTGTGTGCTTTTTGTATCTGGATATCAAGATTTCTGGCCAGGCATATTTTCCTCCAGTATTCCATGAAATAAGTTTTCCAGCCCTGTGTATTTTCTTCTTCTCTCTCTGGGATGCTAACGGTTCTTATATTTAGCTTCTTTATGTAATCCCACATTTCTTGTATATTTTGGTCTTGTCTCTTGTTTCTGTGTTCTTTTTCTTCATCGGATTTGTTTAGCACATAGGCATTATCTTCAAACTCTGAGATTCTTTCCTCTGCATGATCCATTCTATTCTTGAGGCTTTCCACTATGTTTTGAAGTTCCTTGAATGTCTCCTTCTTTGCCAAGATTTGTTTGGTTTTTCCATAGAGCTACAGGTGCAGTGAAGTGCTGGTGTTCTGGATGGCTTTGCACAGGAGGAAGGTGAGGGCCACCAGGAGGAGGCACAGCAGAGAGAGGCCCAGCCCCACATAGGTGATAATGGTCAGCACAGGATCCTCCTCCTGGGACCCAGAAAAGAAAGGTATAAGGTCATAATTTCCTCCTCTGGAGTAATGACCCCCACTGCCAGTTTTATCTCTTTTCTTTTTTTTGGTTAACAAATTCAGGAATGGAAGAGCCAGGAAAATTTGTGAGTTGATGGGTAAGTTAACCTAGGTTCAGGATTTTATGATTTTACAGGGTTCTGAATTGATTGATTCAGCCCCTGGGAGGACCGAGGGAGAAAAAGAGAGCCCTTACTCACAATGAAGCCATGGAACTCACAAGGGTTTTTTTTTCTCTTGATTTCTGTGTGTAACTGAGCTTACAGGTTGATATGAGAGGCTCATGCAGGTGTGAAGCTTCCTGTTGAACACTCTCTTCTATCTCCATTATGTGATGCCATGTAGCAGATTTGTACCTCGATGACCTGGCATCTACTCCCCATCCCATACTCCGCTTGCCTCATCCTGGCACCACCTGTTCCTTGTTGGTCACTAATGCTTACAGGTATAGAACCAGATCCCTGGCTGAAAAAACAAAATTATTTTGATGATGGTGGTGGCTTAAACTTCACATTTCCCCACCTCTTTCTGCAAATGTTCATAAAACCATGAGGGAATGAAAACAACAGATTCAAAGTTGAAGAGGGCTTCCATGTGATTGATATTTTCCCACTGCCCTCCAGATAGGAACACTGGTACTTGGCAAGAGAGCCACGTGAGAAGGAATGTGACTGGCCCACAGGAACTGAGCGTGGCTCCCTGTTGACCGCCACCAAGAAAGTGGGACCTCAGT
>VBSM01003225.1:3994512-4012162 GCA_008086735.1 Cheirogaleus medius | reverse complement strand
GGACCAGGGGGGCCTCAGCCAGCAACTTGCCCATCCCTGGGATGGAGACAAGGCCCACCACAGAAGGGCCTGCAGGACGAGGCCACAGGTAACATCTTTGGGTCCCCAGCAGGGCCTCTTCCTCCTCACGTGAACTCTCCTCTTGAGGCCCCGCTCACCCCGCACGTCCCTTCAATTTTTAAATCTTTTTCCATAGCCTTGGGCAACTTACCACACGATGAAGCCTCACTAACCTTGTACTCATCTCAGCCATTACTTGTGTCACCAGTTTTCTGTGCCAGATCCCAGTTCAGCTGCATCTTTGCTTGAGTCAGACTCAAGGTGACATTTCCGTCTCCTTGCTCCTGCACCATCAGGGACAGACAGTTCTGTGAGTGGTGGTGATTATATAAGGGTAGTTACATTAGGAATTTCGCTCATAGTAACTGACATATGATTCTTTTAGGTATGCGTGTGTTTATGTGCATATATGAACATACACGTGTAGTCTGAAGTTACAGTGGATTGAAGTTACAGTTACAGTCTGAAGCAGTTAAAGCAGTTGGGCTGCTTTAAGTCTCAGAACCAAGCCTAGGGAACAGAATCTCTCTCTCTATCTCTGATCTTTTCCTGTTCTCCTTTCACCTGTCCAATGCAGGACTCTAATCTGATTTTGGACACTCATTCCAGAGAGAGTCCTGCTTCATACCCTGGAAGCAGGAAGGCTACGCAGGGAGGCCAGGAAGAATCTGAACAGATGGTCCTTGCTGGGTTTCCCCAGTGAGTTAGGAGATTATATCCCTTTTGTCCAATCACATTTGTACATGGTTGTCAATCTTGCCTCTGTAATGAAACTTCCATAAAAGCCCATGAAGACAGGGTTTGTAGAGCTTCCAGATAGCTAAACTCATGGAAGTTCCAGAGGGTGGCATGCCCAGGGAGGGCATGGAAGCTCTGCATCCTTTCCTTCATACCTTCCCCTACACATCTCTTCATCTGTATCCTTTGTAATGTCCTTTATAATAAACCAGTAAATGGAAGTAAATGTTTCCTTGAGTTCTATGAGCCAGTCTAGCAAATTAATCAAACCCAAATAAGGAGTCCAAACAGGGGGTTGTGGAAACCCCAACTTGAATCCAGTCAGATCTTCTGGAAGCCCAGACTTGCCATTGGTGTCTGAAGTGGGGAGCAGACCACTGATTGGTATGTGGGGAAAAAACCCACGTACATTAGGTCAAACAAGTCTTCTGTATTGATAACTGTTGCGGTATGGAGTTTGGAGAAAAACACGGTTTGGGAGAGTTTTTCCAGAAGCAGTATAACATTTTTAAGGAGTAAATGAATAATACATTTTAACTAAGGTACTTTATGGAAAACAGTATTCAATACATTGTAGAAAATATTATAGGGTTTAGAGGATTAACGAAGCAAAAACAAGTCCAGAAGTCTGATAGGTGGCCTGCCCTCACCACAAGGATAAGCCTTATGCTATTGCAGAGAAACATGTCATACACCTGCAACAAGAGACAGTGCTCCTCAGGGACCATGATGAAGACAAAAACAAGGACATTCTGTAACCATGTTTCCAAATTTGATAATAGAGAACATATTCCAAATCATAAAAGGAACCAAAAGTCCCCTCTTCTCATAATGCAACTGACTGGTAATTGTCATCATTTAGGTTTGCCTTCACTCCATTTTTCTGCCTTTTAGGCAAGAAGTATTATGATTAGCAACAGAAAATTATCTTCACATGCTCACAGCACTCCATAATACAGAGAAATGACTCACTTCCTTTATTAGCAAACAGTGCACCTAAAAGAAACACAAATCCTGTAAGAAATTCTATGGAGAATCCTGTTGGTGGTACATGCCACAGCCAGGAATTCTGGTCATATTTATTATTACAATTTGTTATACCCTCTTTGACAACAGGTATGGTACTGGAGATCTTTGTGAAGAGGACACTCAAAAGAGCATGATTTAATTTTGGGGTCAAGGAAAAATTAGGATCAAGATAAAAATTCCAAGTACATAAGCATGGAGGGAGAACAAAAAAAGTAAGTACATAAGCATGAAAATTTCCAGGAGGGAAAAAAATGTCTAAAGTTTTAGGCACGCGGTAATATTGACTTGCAATGCCAAATGAATAGCCCTGTAACATAATAAACGTGATATGATCCATGATGACCATGGGATATTTTAATATATCTTCATAGTAAATAAAAGAGAATAACATTTCTTAGTATACAATTTTTTAAAAAACAGTTAAACTATTTTTAAGAAATGTACAGAAATCTTAGTGGCCAAAAAAATACACATTGTTTTTACTCACAGAAAATCAAACATATTTCAAAATAAACTAAGGCATTACATTTTGCTAAAAATAACAGGAAACACTTGAAATTTCCAGATAAGAAGAAAGTTCTGGGTAAGACCAGTCAGTGCACAATGCAGCAGAGGAAGAGAAACTCCCATTTAGTTGGTTTTGATGGCAGCACTGTAGCTGTCATCCTGAATCAGGAAGTGTCACTACCTGTATAAACAAAGGTGTTTGCAATAGAAATTACACTTTATGCCAATTCAATATATAGACTAGGTGAGTTGAGCATCCTTAAGGAAAATGTAATGGTGGATGGATCTGAAATGTGCAGCTTATGGGGATATCTTTGGACCTACACCACTGAGAAAATGAAAGTCAAGTGATTTTGAGGATACCTTTGATCAGCAAGCAAGCCAAGTAATCACAAAAAAGAACTGGTACAGGTGTTCACATGACCCATATGAATTGACTGTCTCCCTGTATGGTGCCTCTAAAATGTAACTAATGCCTTCCTCATGTCTGCCTCTGAAATCTCATGTAAGAAAGTCTATTTATCGACTGTGTCATGGAATCATCCAACTCCAATTGTAGGTTTTATTGTAGTATCAAATGTCTCTCTTCTCCACTCAAAAGTCAGTTATCTCATGGGGTCTTTCTGCATTATGTTTGAAGAAAACTGGAACAACTGAATGCTTTCCCAATTCCTTACATTAATAGGATTTCTCTCATGTATTAATAGTATGAGTTCTTTCATGTTTTCGACAGGTACTGGAGCGAATGAAGCCTTTCCCACATTCCTTACATTCATATGGTTTCTCTCCAGTGTGAATCCTTTCATGTCTACGAAAGGAACAGCCACAATGGAATAACTTCCCACATTGTGTACATTCATAAGGCTTCTCTCCAGTGCGAATCCTTTCATGTATTCGAATGGTCTTGATACACCTGAAGGCTTTACCACAGTGCTTACATTCATAGGGTTTCTCCCCAGTGTGAATCATTTCATGATATCGCAAGGAAGTAGAAGTACTGAAAGTTTTACCGCATTGCTTACATTCATGGGGTTTCTCTCCAGTGTGACTTCTTTCATGTCTTTGAAGTGAACTACGACAATAAAAGGCTTTCCCACATATCGTACATTTGTGAGGTGTGTCTCCACTGTGCATTCTCATGTGCCATCGAATGCTCTTCCGCTGAGCAAATGCTTTCCCGCATTGCTCACATTCATAAGGTTTTTCTCCAGTGTGCGTCCTTTCATGTACTTGAAAGGAACTGAAATAAATGAATCCTTTCCCACACTCCTTACATTCATATGGCTTCTCTCCTGTGTGAGTTATTTCATGTACTCGAACAGAACTAGACCTACGAAAAGCTTTACCACATTCTTTACATTTATATGGTTTCTCTCCAGTGTGCATTCTTTCATGTTTACGATATAAACTGAGATAAGCAAACGCTTTTCCACAAAGCATACATTTATGACGTCCACCTTCACTGTGTATTACCATGTGTCTTTGAAAGCGTGTGGGAGAACTGAAGGTTTTTCTACATTTCTCACAATCATAGAACTTCTTTCCAGTGGGAGACCTTTCATGTGTTCCAAAGGAGTCCCAATAACTGAAGGCTTTCTCACATTGCTTATGTGTATATGGTCTTTGTCTATATTCCTCATACTCATACGCTTTGTGTCCTGTGTCAGCTCTGATAGCCTTATTTAAAGTTGAATGTCCAACAGAGACTTTTTTGCTCGCACTGCTTTCACATGGTTTTAATCCAGGAGTTTTCTTTTTCAGCATGTGATCTGAAACCTGATTCAATATTTCTCCACAATGACTACCTTCTTTACTTGTAAAGAGTCTCTCTCCAACAACACTTCTGTGGAAAATAAGCAGCACATTATTAAGACTTTGTTTATAAATGATTTTATTTATTAATAAGCGTTATACTTACATTTCTAACTTTCCCAAGGAAAGAGTAGGTTTTTGGTCCTTCATGAATTGTTTCAACATGAATGGACTGACCACATGCTCTGTAAGATGGCTAGTACATACAAATTATAATAAAATAATATTTATGTAGGATTTCTTTTTTTTTTTTGGAGACAGAGTCTCACTCTGTTGCCCAGGCTAGAGTGAGTGCCGTGGCGTCAGCCTAGCTCACAGCAACCTCAAACTCCTGGGCTCAAGCAATCCTACTGCCTCAGCCTCCCGAGTAGCTGGGACTACAGGCATGCGCCACCATGCCCGGCTCATTTTTTATATATATATTAGTTAGCCAATTAATTTCTTTCTATTTTTAGTAGAGACAGGGTCTCGCTCTAGCTCAGGCTGGTTTCGAACTCCTGACCTTGAGCGATCCACCCGCCTCGGCCTCCCAGAGTATGTAGGATTTCTTAATACTATCTCCAAGTAAACTATTTCAGAAACATCAAACATCTGTATCAAATTTAAGTATATGTTTTCAGAGCAATTTTTATAAGAATACATTAAAATGATGTTAGGATTATTAATTTTTGTGGTTTTTTTAAAAAACATTTCTAGACATTTTAAAATTCTCTCCAAAGATATATTTATTTTTCCCCTGAATACAAATTACCTTAGATTTCTCCCGGGATTTTTACACTCATCTTCCATGTTCTGGTCTTTCCACTTTTTTCCTAAAATACAGACCAGAAATATAGTCCTGAATTATTATAAATACAAAAGAAATATTAGATTCTATGTTCATGGTTCATGTGGCCATGCCTGACTTACGCACCAAAGTATTCTCTGTGCACATTCCAAATCACTAAACAGCACTTATGAGCAAGAAACTCTTGTTCTCTAAATCATTGAATGAGGGAATATTGTCACACTTACCTATAGAGGACAGGTTCCTCAATGTTTCTTGCATCACATCTCTATACAGATTCTTCTGAGAAGGATCCAACAAAGCCCACTCATCCAGGGTGAAGTTCACAGCCACATCTTCAAAGGTCACGGAGTCCTGAAACATCCCACATATGTAGAGGAGGATGGGTGAGACCCACAGCCCTGGAGACCTATACTCTATTGCTAAGAAGTTGACATGATGCTGTGGACTCCAAACATTTGTTCCATGACTTGGTCATGAGATTCTTAACTCTCCATCCATACTCACTTCCTCCCACACAGCAATTCTGATGCTAAAATTGAACTATTTGGTTATGCAACAGCAGAACAGAAAAATGTGTCTTGTTGGTTAATCCAGGGAGAAAGATGTGTTGTCTGTGTCACGGCTAATGTCTCCTTGTTCAGTGGATCTGTAGCATCTGTCATAACAAAACCCTACTAGTTAGCAAACAGAAAAAAGTTAGCATTCGCAATCCTGAGACTCTGCATCTTTGATGATGCTCATTCAGAAAGTTTAACCTTTGATGGTATTTTGAACAGTATCCAACCATTGTAACTACTAAGAGAGTTGTAACTTACTGAAAGAAAAACCCATGAGCAGGAACTCTTTTGGGATAGGGTAGAGGGTAGAAAAACCCCCATTCTATAATTTGAATTCCTAAAGGCTCAGGGACAAGGCTGACAGGTAGAATGTCCAGGGCCCTAGTCTTAATAAAAAACAAAATACGACTAATCAAAATTAAAAGATTTGTGCTTCAGAGGACATTATCAACAGAGTGGAATAGGCGATACATTAAATCGGAGATAATACTGGCAAATCATGTGTCTGGCAAGGTATTAATAATAAGAACTGATTTTAAAGCTCCCAAATTTCAACCATAAAAAAATAGCCAAACACCCCACATAAAAATGTTGGTGAAGATGTGAAGAAATTGGATCCATGTCACTGTCCAAAGGAATATAAAATGGCTCAAGCCCTGTGGTAAACAATATGGTGGTCCCTCAAAAATTAATGATAAAATTACCATGTATTCCAATAAGCCACATCCCAGTATATTTATATTTAATTCAAAAGAATTGAAAGCAGAATCTTGAAGAAAGTTATTTCAAAATCATTGTTTACACAGACAAGAGGTGGATCAACCCCAATGTCCATTGATGGAAGAATGGATAAACAAAAAATGGCTATGCACATACATACAATGAGAAATAACTGAGTCTTACAAAATAACATCATGGCCCATGCTATAACATGCAAAAAACTTCAGGATGGGACACCGAATAGAAAAAGCCAGTGATAAAAAGAAAAATGCAGTATCAGTCATCTTTGATAAATTGTATAAAGTAATTAAACTGAAAAATCAGGAAGTGGAATGGTAGCTGCCAATGGCTGAGAGGAAAGGGAAATGGGGAGTTGTGTTCAATGGCTATAAAATATGATAGTTACAAGATGAAAAATTTCTGGAGATCAGTCATACAATAAAATGAGTATAGTTAATACTACTCACTATCTATACACTTAAAAAGACTTAAGTTGGTAAAATTTTTTTTATTATCATTATTTTTGAGACAGAGTCTTGCTCTGTTGTCCTAGGTAGAGTGCAGTGGTATCATCATAGCTCACTGCAACCTCAAACTTCTGGGCTTAAGCGATCCTCCTGCCTCAGCCTCCCAAGTAGCTAGGACTACAGGCTAGCTGGGACTACAGGCTCACACCAGGACACTTGGCTAATTGTTCTATTTTTAGTAGAGACTGGGTCTCTTTCTTGCTCACACTGGTCTTAAACACCTGACCTCAAGCAATCCTTCTGCCTTGGCCTTCTAGAGTGCTAGAATTACAGGCATGACCACCACACCAGCCTTAGTTAGCAAATTTATCAGTGTTTTTTTACAACCTTGACAATAATAAATTATTGTTCCAAAGAACCAAATTGATTAAAAGATGGAGAAAAATTTGAACGACATTTCTATGACATATATACAAATAGTCAAAGCACAGGAAAAGATGCTTAACATCACCAGTCATAAGGTAGAAGTATTTTACAAAGTGTAGTTTTGGACAGTAAATTGGTGATTTCCTTTCATGAAAAATATTCATAAAAAGAAAATATAAAAATTTTAAATAGAGTACTCATTTGCTCTATACAAATTCTTTTCAATAAATGGTACTGTAATACTGGACTACAACATGCAAAGACATGAATTAGTCATAAAACATAAAACATTCCTAAAATTAACTCAAAAATACATCATTAACCTAAATGCAAAATTCAAATCTTTTAGAAGACAGCACAGGTGAATATCAAGACAACCTTGGATTTGGCAAGAAGATTTACATGTAACACCAACAGCAAGATCTGTAAATGAGAAAATTGAAAAATTGGAATTAATTCAAATTAAAACTTTTTGTTTTGCAAAAGACACTGTTAATAGACTGAAAAACAGGTTGCAGACTGGGACAAAATATTTGCAAAACAACTATCTGATGAAGACCTGATACCCAAAATATACTAAGAACTCATAAACATCAAGAAGAAAACCAACCATTTAAAAAATAAGCAAAAGCTCTGGAAATAAACCTTACCCAAGAAGATATACACATAGCAAACAAGCATGTTGTGGCCCGATTACAGGACGGGGGAGGAACACAGAACATAAAGAACAACACAGACACACATAAAGACTTCACATGACTCGAGTGCCCAATGCACTGGTCGCTTTATTTTTATACCCCCCAGACCCAAGGTTAGTTCCTTGTACGTGAGCATCTGAGCACAGCAGTGATAACTATCAATTCCGGAGTTGTATCATAAGGGAACGATTTCCCAAGGTCTCAGACCTAGAAACAGTTACTTGAGGTGCCAGCGCCAGACATAACTCAAAATCAAGGCTGAAATAAGCAACATTAAACAATGCAGCCATCAGAAGAACTTGTGCTCTCTCCCAATCAGCAGCAGGCCCCCACGGTTGTGCCTGTCTTAGGTCGCCCCCCACCGTGGGAGGTCGTTACCCATCTCTGGCTAACCAACCATCTTCCGGGGCCAGACCTTGGGAATGTTCTTATCTTATGGCCTCCAGACTCCCATCATGGGGGCCCACCGTGTGGGAGCTGGGCAGCATTTGCTTACGTGCAGAAACTCAAGCCTCTTGTTATGTCCCAAGACAGTAACTGGGTCTGAAGAGAATACTGGTAACCACTGCATCATGCAGCACACGTACATTACAGGCTATAATGAATGATTAATATAAGGCAGGCAATCGCCAGAATCAGCCCCCTACACAAGCATATGGCAACATGTTCATCATCACATGTCATTAGAGAAGAGCAAATTAAACCAACAATGAAGGCTGGGCAAGGTGGCTCAAACCTGTTATCCCAGCACTTTGGTAAGCTGAGGGATAGGATTGCTTGAGGCCAGGAGTTTGCGACCAACATGGGCAACATGACTAGATCCTGTCTCTACAAAATATAAAAAAATCAGCTAGGCATGGTGGCAGGGGCCTATAGTCCCGCCTACGCTGGAGGCTGAGGTGGGAGGATCACTTGAGTCCAAGAGTTCCAGGTTGTAGTGAGCTATGATCTCAACACTGCACTCCAGCCTGGGTGACAGAGTGAAATCTTGTTTCTATAAAATAAATAAATAAATAAAACAATGAGGTCCCACCCAATACTAGGTATAGTGCCTAAAGTCCAAAACGCCAACACCATCAAATGCTGGCAAAAGTATGAAGTGACAGGAACTCTCATTCACTTTTAATGTGAATGGAAAACATACAGCCACATTAAAAGACAGTCTGGTACACTCGTAAGAAGGTAAACATGGTCTTACCCTATGATTCAGCAATTGCACTCCTAGGTATTGACTCAAATAAGTTATAAACTAATGTCCCCACAAAAGTCTTCACATCAACCCTTTTAGCAGCCTTATTCATAAGTGTCAAAAACTAAAATCAACTAAGATGAGCCTATCTTTCTTATTTTTTTTAATACACAGGTGTCACTACATCCCCCAGGCTGGTCTGGAACTCCTGGCTTGAAGCAATCCTTATACCTAAGCCACCCAAGTACCTGGGACTACAAGTGAGAGCCACCACACCTGGCACAAGGTGACCATTTCATTAGGTGAATGAACAAACTGTGGTATACCCATATAATGGAATATTATTCACTGATACAAAGAAATGAGCCATAGAGAAAACCATGGAGAGACCTTGAACACATACTGTTATCTGAAAGAAGAAACTATGAAATTGCTTCTTATGGTATGATTCCAAATATATGATATCCTGAAAAAGGCAAAACTCCAGAAAATGTACAATCATCAATTGTTGCCATGGATTAAGAGGGGTAGAGGAATAGAGAGAGAAGAGAGTGATGATTTGGTGAAGCACAGGGAATTTATGCAGCAGTGAAACTCTTATGTTTAAGACTGTGAGGATGGACTGGGTGTGGTGGCTCACGCCTGTAATCCCAGCACTTGAGAAGCCAGATGTGAGTGGATCACTTGAGTCCAGGAGTTCAAGACCACCTTGGGTAACATAGCCAGACTTCATTTCTACAAAACAGAAAAAAATTAGCAGAGTGTACCAGTGTAGGCCTGTAGTCCCAGGATCGTGGGAGGCTGAGGCCGGAGATCTCCTGGAGCTCAGGAGTTTGAGGCTGTAGTGAGCTATGCTCATGCCACTGTACTCTAGCCTGGGCTACAGAGTGAGATACTGTCAAAAAAAAAAAAAAAAAGAGAGGAAGAGAGGAAGGGAGGGAAGAAGGGAAGAAAGGAAGAGAGGAAGAAGGGAAGAAAGGAAGAAGGGAAGAGAAGGGAAGGAAAAAGACTGTAAGGGTGGATATATGACACAACCCAAAAAACTGTTGAACATAAAGAATAAAACCTAATTTAGGCCGGGCGTGGTGGCTCATGTCTGTAATCCTAGCACTCTGGGAGGCCGAGATGAGAGGATCGTTTGAGCTCAGGAGTTCAAGACCAGCCTGAGCAAAAGCAAGACCCCGTATCTACTAAAAAAATAGAAAGAAATTAGCTGGACAACTAAAATATAAATATATATATATGTATGTATGTATATATAAAAAATTAGCCAGGCATGGTGGCGCATGCCTGTAGTCCCAGCTACTCAGGAGGCTGAGGCAGGAGCATTTGAGCCCAGGAGTTTGACGTTGCTGTGAGCTAGGCTGATGCCACGGCACTCTAGCCTGGGCAACAAAGTAAGATTCTGTCTCAAAAAAGAATAATAATAATAATAAACCCTAATGTAAAGCATGTAGTTTAGTTAATAACAACATACTGTTCCATCATTTCTCATCATCGTCAAATGTACAACATTGGTTGATCAATTATAATATATACTACACAGAGCAAAGATGCTAAAAACACGGGAACTGTGATCTGGGAAGATAATGTGGAAACTCTGTGGACCATCTGCTCAATTTTTTGGTCAAACACCCACTTTTCTATCTAATGAGGTGTATTTAATTAAAAAGTGAATTGACTACCATTCCATGGAAGGTCCATCACTGAGGAAAAAAGAAACATGACGTACAAATATCACACATAGGATAACATTTGCATAAAACACATGCAAAAGTAAAATGTGTGGACATAGGGATGCATACACTAGACATAAAACCATTAAGAAAAGCAGAAAATTATCTTATAATTCACAATACTGACTCCATCAATTTTTTGTTCATTGTGTAATTGTTTGATGTATTTTCTGCACATATATTTTTATTCAGTTTCTAGAAAGCATATTCTATACACAGATAAATCTCAGAGCCTTTTAAATTAGTAGCAACAACCATCTGAATGTAATTTGTAAAAGATAGCGTGGCCTATTAAAACTAACTTCAACAGGGCACAGAGGCTAATAGCTGTTATCCCAGTACTTTGGGAGGGTGAGGCAGGCGGATCACTTGAGGCAAGGAGTTTGAGACCATTCTGTGTTACATAGTGAGACTCTTGTCTCTACAAAAAAATGAAAACAATTAGCCAGGTCCTAGCTACTCAGAAGGCTTAGGTGGAAGAATTGTTTGAGCCCAGGAGTTTGAGATTGCAGTGAACTATGATTATGCCAGGCCACTCGAGCCCAAGTGACAAAGGGAGATCCTGTGTCTAAAATAGAAACCAAAACTTGGCCGGGCGCGGTGGCTCACGCCTGTAATCCTAGCACTCTGGGAGGCCGAGGTGGGCGGATCGCTCGAGGTCAGGAGTTCAAAACCAGCCTTAGCAAGAGCGAGACCCCATCTCTACTAAAAAATTGAAATAAATTAATTGGCCAACTAAAAATATATAGAAAAAAAAAAAAAGAAACCAAAACTAATTTATATTAAAATCAATTTACTGAACCTCTCAAAAAGTCTAATGAAGGATATAAAATGATCATAATTCAAAAAGTGTACACTGAATGAATGTATAATGAAATAAATGAAGAGATGTCTTTATGTCTTTAGAAAGGAGACTTAATATCCCCATGATGTGACCTCTCTGAAATACATCTAGTGTTGTATTAAATTCCATGAAACTGAAAAATAATTTTCTTTTGTTTTTCACTGAAATTAGGAAAACTAATTGAGGTGTTTTGGGCCTGTAGATACACCTAAGAGGGAGGCTAAGGTGAGAATCTCATGAGGCCAGGAGTTCAAGGTCAGCCTAAAAAACAAAGTGATATTCCATTTCTGAAATTAAATTTAAAAAATAAATGTCTCCTAAAAAGACACACTGTAAACATCCACAACCAAATCCCCTGGATCCATGTCAGGGCAAAGCTATAGGTTACAGCAACTCTCCTGAGAGAGACGATAAGACTAAATTCAAAAAGTATAAATCACCTCTGCAAGACAAAAATCAGACGGCTGTCAGAAGTTATCAAATTTTATAACTTCACAGTAGGGAATGTTTTCTTACCTAGGAAAATAAAGAAGGCCCCAATGAAAAGATTGATAAGGCCGGGCGCAGTGGCTCACGCCTGTAATCCTAGCACTCTGGGAGGCTGAGGAGCGTGGATCACTCAAGGTCAGGAGTTCGAAACCAGCCTGAGAAAGAGCAAGACCCTGTCTCTACTAAAAATAGAAAGAAATTAATTGGCCAACTAAAAATATATAGAAAAAATTAGCCGGGCATGGTGGTGCATGCCTGTAGTCCCAGCTACAAGGGAGGCTGAGGCAGGAGGATCACTAGAGCCCAGGAGTTTGAGGTTGCTGTGAGCTAGTCTGATGCCATGGCACTCTAGCCCAGGCAACAGAGTGAGACTCTGTCTCAAAAAAAAAAAAAGAAAAGATTGATAAATTCAATTGTATTAAAATTAAAAAGAGTTCACCAAAATATAGAATGGAATGAAAAGATAACCACAATATGAAAGAAAATATTTGTTGACCATAGAAATGAAAATGTTCAGAGTATGTTACCAAAGGGGGGGAGGAAGGTATCTACAAATGAGTAAAATGTGAGAAAATGACTGGAAACAATGATGATCACACAGGAAAAATGCTAAAGCAATGGCAACCAGTAAAAAGAAATAAATATGCACAAAGAAAGTCTGTTTAACACTTGACAAGCAAAAGGAAATGAGTTAGATAATTTCAATTGTTGGTAAATGACAAGAATGAACACACATGCATTAAATGTGAAGTGCTTAATTCATACATACACTTTATCAGCAATTCCTACTATATTTGAATTTGTCATGTACAACACAGCACCTTTTCCTTATGGGTAACAAATTCATTTTGTATTTCCACTTGGGGGCAGAAATAAGAATGCCATTGTCAGCAAGATCAAATAATAAACCTGAAATAACCCAAGTTCCATAGGCACTGCAATAGGTGAGTAAACTGGGTGACCCCACGACTTCAGACTGCAGCAGTTTGCAACAAAAGAATGCAGGAAAACCAGAAATAAACTGTGTCAGCATAATATTAATGGCACATAAATGGCAATATTAAGTTACTGAAAATTTGAAAGAGGTAAAACTCTGCATCTTGATAAAGAGATGATAAAGCTATAAAGAATAACAGAACAAATCACAAATTTGGTCACCTGTGGGTGCCAAACGGCAGTGAGATCAGGGAGATAAAACAGAACTGCTCAAGGACTATTGATTTCCCTTGGTGGTGTGCCCCTGGGTATTTATATTCTTATTATTTCAACTTAGAATCACACAATTGATTTCAAGAACTCTATTTGCTTCTTCAGACCTTATCACACAATACAATCAGCTTCAAACAAGTAAATAAAATTCTTACACACAAATTATGGAAGACAATTCCTAAATGTTTGAGTAAAGAGGAAATATAAGGCAGCGAGATTCTACAAAGGAAACCAAAAGGGAAGTGGCTCAGGGAGGCAGCCTACGTAATCCCCAGTTCACAAGTGGTCCCACAGTCCCATAGGTCAGGCACATTCCCAAGCTTGGGACCCACCCTGACTGTGGCACACTCCAAGGCAGTGCCCAAGGGAAATTTGAGCAGCCAGAAAACTTAATTCTACAGGGGAAAAAAAACTCACTAACTATAACTAACTAAACTCTTGTACCTCATAAACCAGGCTTGTATACAAAATGTTATGGTCCTGTTTTGCCTATATGAGAAAGAATTTCATTTTTAACTTTGGAGAATGAGTCCATTTTTCTGGAGTCTGTTTTCCCAAATGGCCATTCCCAGCCTTTTATTTGAATAAAGTCTTTAAAACTAGACTGTGACCTTTTCACTTACTTCGGGTTGACAAGTCCAAACAAGGCGACTGCCTAACTGTAATCGATCAAGTATTTAATCTGCATTGGTTCCTCATGAGCCTTATAAAAGCCTTTCCTTTAACCTGTAAACGAAAAAAATCCTAAGCACCCCCAACTGAGTGAACGGACCCCCTCTTGTCCTAGGGGAACCCAGGAAACCCTTAACACTGAGTTCCCTGCCCTGTTGGGAATGGTGGTCAGACATGTCTTGTTATACATCCTCCTTTTTGAAGCTTTGATACGACTGACCCACATTAATGTTAAAACAGAGATCACAAGACTGACAAAACAAAGATTCTCTGTGGCAATAAGAAACCAAATTATACACAAGACCTAAGGTCATGCAAGGGAGTGGTAAAATCATGCATTAGAAGCCATAAAACCTAGTTAAACTGCTCTTTTTTTTTCAATGCTGGCATGATATCACTGGAGAGGGAATAGACTCCCCTATCTTAAGCATTAATTCCTAAGGTGTCCAAATTTTCAGATAAAGCTTAACACCCTCAACCAATTGCCAACTAAAAATTCTCTCAACCCACCTACAGCTTGTAAATTCCCGCTTCCAGATGTCCAGCCTTTAAGCTGAACCAACGTATACCGTCCATGTGCTGATTTATGATTTTACCTGCACTTTCTGACTCCCTGAAACGTATGAAACCAACCTGTTAGCCGACCACCTCATTCAGGGTTCTTAGGTTTCTGCCCTCATTTTTTGCTCAGAATAAACGCATTCATTTTAGAGAGTTTGGGCTTTTTCCGTTAACAAGCCACGAGGCCTTAATTTAGTTTTTAAGAGCAGAAAGAAGTGACTGGGCATCCCACAGACCGCAGCCCCTCCCACGCACGACCCCGCACTCCGAGTCGGGACCCGGCCCCGACGACCCTCCCGCCGTCACCGCACAATCTGGGGACACGCGGGGCTGCGGGCGCGGAGCTGCCCAGAGAGAGCTACCGGGTCGGGGTGAAGTCGCCGCGGAGGGGCGAGACAGCGAGACGCCTAGGGCCGCGGCTCCCAGCCCCACCCTGTGGGGACAGAGGGGCCGAGGGCCGAGATGCGCCGGCGGCGACTCGAGTCCGCAGACTACGGAGCGGACCGCGTGGAGGCCCGGGTCAACCAGCCCCTGCTCCCTTACGCGGCCCCGCGCGCTCACCATTTCCCGGCCTCCAGGCGCCCCAGCGTCGTCTTTATGGCTCTTACGACCAGTGCACGCCACAGGGGCGTTGACGGCGCGGCAGAAGCTGTGGCGAAGGCGCCTGAGGGCTATCACAGCAGCCAACGCCGGACCTCAAGGCCCGCAGGAGCGACTCACATAGGAGCGGAGAGAGGTTAAAGGTCGCCTCCGGCTTCCGGCGGTGCGTCGGCATGGGCGGTTCGCGGGCCCTGCCTTAGCGCCCCTGACTGGATGGGGCTTCAGGCCCCGCCCCCTAACACCTGAGTGACAGGCCGAGGCCGGAAACAAAAACCCGCGGAGACTGAGTGACAGGTGCTAGCCACTGCCTCTCAAGCTCATCCCTCGGTGGATATTTCCAATTCATCCAACTTGCTCCAGATTGCTAAGAGGGGCGCTGTGGTCTTTCTTACACCATGGACTGTCCCCGCCTCTTCCTCCTGGAGGTGATCACGCGCGTGGGAGGAATTCCAGACTCAGTGTCCCCGGCGCCATCCCTTTGCCTCAGGGCTGGAGGTGATCCCAGAACCGAGGGCGTTCCGGGCCTCGCAGCAGAACCGGCTGTGGCCCGGACCCCGGCGGAGTCGGGGACCCCAGACTGTACGCGCGATGACTCCGGAGCTTCGCGTGGAACTGGGGTTGAAGGGAGAGAGGGTCGGTGGCACTGATGGGGCCCGGGGTTAGGGGACCTGATGCAGCCAGGAATGGTGGCTTCTTTAGGAGGACGCGGATGTTGGGAGGTCGGGGTGCTGCTATCGAAGGTGTAAGGGTAGGGGAAGGAAGCGTGGAAAGGCGCGAGAAAACGTTCAGAGCGTGGCCAAGACAGTTCAAGCTGAGGGGGAGGGACACCCTGGAGGGGATTAGGCTCAGGCCGCATAGTGGGGCCAGTCTGGGTATGTCGAGGGGGCCCAGAGTGACTGGAGCCAGTGAGGGAATTAGGAGGGTTCAGAGGGAAGGGTTGGAGGCAGGAGTTAAGGGGCTGCAGTAGGCATGTTGTATGTGTCCTGTCAACCTGAAATAATGGAGAGGATCAGAATGCAGTTTCTTGGGTTTTTGTTTTTTAACTTTCAAATGAAGGCATAACAGAATCCAGTTTTAAAGAGTTTATTCAAGCGAGAAGTTGTGAATGGCCATTGAGGAAAACACAGACTTCAGAGAAATGGGCTCAGTGCTTGAAAGATAAAAGTTTTTGCTTACATAAGCAGAAAACAAATAAATCTATTATAACAGGATAATATTTTCTCTACAAGGCCAGTTTATGAGTTACAACAATTTGTTTTCTTTTCCACACTGCTTGTTTTATTTTCTTTCAGGTTTCATTCCCTTCCCAATTTAATACTATGTACTTAATATTCCATCTTAAGATGTGACAGCCTTGAAATCCATGTGAGAAATGTACGAGGGAAGTTA
Organism: Cheirogaleus medius; assembly: GCA_008086735.1. NCBI lineage: Eukaryota > Metazoa > Chordata > Mammalia > Primates > Cheirogaleidae > Cheirogaleus > Cheirogaleus medius. The sequence goes on along the minus strand of VBSM01003225.1, from coordinate 3,995,669 downwards.
ATCTATAATTGTTCCTGCTCAACAAGGTTCTGTTGCCCACTGCATAGAAGGAAGCCAATGCACTGAGACAGCAGGGGTTGCAGTGGAGAAATACTTTAATATCATATGTAGGGTGCTGAGCAAAGAGACAGGAGAAATTTCTCACATCTGTCTCCCCTGGAATTTTGGAGTCAGAGTTTTTAAAGATAGTTTGTGGGACAAAAGGCTAGGCAACTGGGTTGCTGATTGGCTGGCGATGAGCTCATAGGGTTTAAGACAAGAAGACAACGTAAATCGTCTTCTTGTGCTGAGTCATTTCCTAGGTATAGGGTCCCAGGACCTGTTGAGTCAGTTCCTAAGTACGGCCTCTGGTTTGGTTGGCATCAGTTGGTCCCCTTGAACCCAGAGTCTGGAAAATATCTCAAAGACCAGTATTAGGTTTTACAATAGAGATGGTATGTATAGATAGGAATAGGGAAGTTACCAATCTTATTATAATGGCCAGGGATATGTGACTCCTAAGGAGTAAGCAACTACAGGAAGTCAAGCTATGGAACAATGGCTGGTTAACTTTTAGGCAAGCCTGTACTTCTATAGAAATCAGATTTCTACCACAGGTCTTGCCTTATGGCAGCATATTACATTAATATAGTGGAGTTCATAATGAAGATCAGTAGTGCAGAGGGAATTGGTCTTCCTTGGCTCCCCTTAGTCATTTATAATATTTTACAAAACAATGTAGGTAACGAAGAAGGCTAATCTCTAACCAGAGAAACAAAGGTTACACAGGAGCCTGTCAGGTGACTCTGACCCCATAATCACATTGCTTTGAAGCTCCAAATAATTTACAGTTCCATCAGCTTAGATTTTGAATTATTCATTTTCATAGCCCCTAACAGTTTTCAGGTCACACTTCTTCTTGTTGTTCTCTCCAATATGGAAGGATCCATGGGCCTGGACCTTAATTGCTATCCTTGTACCCATGGGAAGTGACCTTGTCCTGTTTGGAAAACCCATCCTATTCTTTTTCCTCTGTGTGTAATGATGGTTGGATCATCTCTGTACTTTGCTCAGATTCTCCTTCCTCCCTCTGGGGTGGAGGAAAAAGAGACACATCTATATATAAACATAATGAGTGAGATGTGCAATGTTTGGGAGATGGTCATGCTTGAGGCTCT